>VTPC01091090.1:192145-215925 GCA_011009095.1 Ignelater luminosus | reverse complement strand
AAAAAAAAGCCTTTGAAAAGAAAAATAAAAATTGTAATGTCGATTAGATATTGAATGACTTGCAGCTGGCTTAAAATCTTTATCCTACAACTGTAAGCCCTCGGGTAGAAAACATTAATTTATTTTTCGTTCTAGAAATGCTACTGTTAAATTACCATCATGCAAGAACACTACAATCATGTCCTTGGCCAATACAAGTGCATCTGATAACTATGTACTTGTGTTTTGCTTTAGTAGTAGTAAGAATGCAACAGCTCATCGTTACGGTTCATATTCCAGTAATATTTCTGACCGTTGAAAAAAGTCCTCCGATTATTAGAGTATTCCTTATAGTTGTTTTATTGCTTTTTTTTTCTGAATTTACTAATGCTAATACTAGTATTAATATAATTTTAAATACGTAGCCGTACTGCTCCAATTGGTAGAGTTCGTACTCCACTTAAAACTGCAGTTCACTTCGTCAAGGACAGTAGCTCTTTTACCTATGCAATTTTCTGTGTTTCAAGACAAGTTTGGCTCTTCTCATTATTGATCAACTATTCTTACGATCTTGCATTGTTTATCTTGAATCTAAACTGCTCTGCAATCATCCTTTGATCTTCTTTTGACGATAAACGCTCGATTTTTCAAACAAACAATCTCGTATGGAAACGTTATCAAATCACTTAGCTAACTAACTATCTTTTGACTTGTACCATATTTACTTTAAGGTGACAAGTAGTACAAACCCTGTTGAGTCTCAATAAAACTCTCTTCAACTATTTTGAGTTACATATATTAATGTAACACGAGAGACACGATAACACAAAATCTCGTTTACTTAGGGTAGAGTTAAGAAGAATCCTGCAGAATCAATAGCCTTGATGTTTTTTGATAATTTCTATCTTGTGAGACTCTCCAAAAACAGCTCGAAAGCCGTAAATGTTTTAAACATAAACTCGGCCTGCTTTATTAAAGCTGGGGATTGGATTTCTGTCAAGCTCAGTTGATTTCTAAATGTGTTCCAAGCTGTCTGGGTAGTTTAAACTGCTTTTGCATAACTTTTTCTTCTTGTATTTAGTCTAAAGAGCGGTTTTAGATGGAAGATATCACGTAAAACACATAAATAAGTGCGCTCCAAAAAATAATTCCAAATTGTGGAGGTTTTCGAGTAGCTTATGTACGCAAAGTGCGTCGTAAGTGGATGGATAGTGCGTAGTAATAATTAAAGCGAGTTTTTTTAATCGGTAGTAGTGTAACTAGAATAATAATCAATAGGTAACTGAAACACGAATTAATTAGCGTAGTGGATAAAGAGTGCCTATCGCGAAAGGTCAAACGTGCACTTGATAGTGACCGCATTAAACTTTAACGTAAACAGCGGCGGCACAAGAAAATTTTGAGTGTGTTTATTCGGTTATAATAAATATCCTAAATTTCGAGAATTGCAACGAGAAATAATTTAGGGCATTACTAGAGATGGCAAGACAAGTGATTATAGTAAAAACTGTGCAAAAATAAACGTCGAAAGTTATAATTGATCAAGCGAATAAGTCCAATGATGGATAAATACCTGAAAAATAAAACGTGTACAGATAGTGATGGTACGGCAACAGACGAAGGAACAAAAAGAAAAAAAATAGAGATGATAATAAAGATGAAGAGGAGGTATTCATGAAAAACATAAAACTTACAAGAATCCCACAAAAAACAAGAAAAAAAAATAAAAGAGCAAAGCTAGATAAAATACTAGAAATGATAAGCAACCTAACTAGAGATATTAAGCAAATTAGAAAAGACCAAAGGAAATATAAGGAGGTAGTAGAACACCTTATAATAGAGACGAAATAACTAGAAAAAGATAATAAAATGTTAAAAGAAGAAACTATACAGCTCAAAAAAGAAATAAAAGAGATACGGGACAATATGGAAATTATAGAAAAACACAGAAGGCAAAATAATGTGGCAATGAATGGGCTCGTAATTGACACATACAATCAAGTAGTGTTAAAGGAAGCAATGGGCAATTTTATAAAAAAACACCTAAGAGTAGAAGCCAAAATAAAAAATGCACATAAGCTAGGTGCAAAAACATGCCTAATCAAATTAGAAGATCAACAAGAAGAGATAAAAATTATGAAGAATATAGCAAAATTTAAAAATGTTAAAGAGGAAGAAATTTACATTAATGATGATGCAACGGTGAGAGAAGGAGAAATTCAGAAATCAATAAGAAAAGTGGCACAGGAGGAAAGAAATACAGAAAACGAAGTGAAAATAAAAGTAATAAAAATAAGAATAAATAGTGCTGAATGGAGATGGATAAGCCACTGAGCATAAAATACAGAAAAAAAATTGAAAAAACTGACAAATGACCATGGCAACGAAAACACGATGACGAACCAAGCAAAAAACAAGGATATAAGTACCAATAAAACCAAAGTAGATACTAATATATACAATAGGCACAAAGAAAAGAAGAGGAAGACCAAACAGCAGGTGGAAATACGAAGTAGATGAAGACGTACAGACAATAAGAATAGAGAGGTGGAAGCATGAAGCATCTAATAAGAAAAAATGGAAAAAAATTACCTCGCAAGCCATGGGCCTATTAAGCCTCTAGTGCTATTATACAGGGTCACTAAAAAGTATAGCAACACGCTACCCTCGCAGAAACGGCAAGAGATAGACAAATGACATTTGGAGAGCTTAAAGTAGGTATTTTTTGCCATGTTTTGCGAAAATAATTAAAAACAAATCTTCAATTGTTTTTTCGTACAGCCGCCATATTGAATTTTTTTAAATGGGACACCCTGTATATGACCCCATACCTCTCAAGACAAATGCAATGATATCAGGATTGTTATACTTATCTTGAATAGTTTTGAAGATAATCACTATTCTTTTGTCAAGGATTTCTTAACTTCAAGGACGGATTCGTAATGCAAGTAGTTTCGCCCAATTATTTGCAAAATTCCTTACGAACATTTTAAAAGAGATTGTTTCATTGCCAAAAAGTTAACGCAGCGCATTTTAAACACTTCTTATAAAATTATATTGTGTTTTTGTTATTATCAGTTCGTCACTATTTGGTCTTATTCCACCTTTTTAGTTTGTTCTAGCATCGATCTATTATTTTAAATAAGTAGGCTAAGGGCAAATTTTTTACGGTTTTCTTTTACTTTAATTACTTATAAAACAATCGCACACCATTTTTTTAGTTCCATTGCCTTTGCTGTTTCACGGGTAACTCGATTTTGATAAAAATTAATAGTGAAAACCTTGACAGAAGAATAGCGATTATCTCCAAAACCTTTCAAGATAAGTATAGCAACCCTCATATCATTAAATTTATCTTAGAAATCTCTATCCATATATGGGGTCATATACAGAGTGTTCTATTTAAAAGAATTCAATATTTGTTTTTAATTACCTTCGCAATACATGGCAAAAATACCTACTTTAAGCTCTCCAAATTTCATTTGTCTATCTCTTACCGTTTCTGCGGGGGTAGCGTGTTTCCATACTTTTTAGCGACCCTGTATATATTTAGTCCAAGACTACCAAACAATCTAGTTACTGTGGTTTTAACCCTACCGTGCATTACGTTTCTGCATGAGGACATCTTTAAATATTCATAAAAATACAGGGATCTATGAAAACGCAAAGCTAATGGTATATTGTCCTCATAAATACTTTTGTTCACAGATATAGCCCACTTGCTTTAGACCTTAAAAATGTAACTGGACATCGACTTATAAAAAGTTTGCTTACAAGTTTCTGTAGTAGTGAATCAAAGTGATTTTGACAAGGTCCAGACTAATGTGAAGAAATTCTTTGTAGTGCAACAACTTGAGGAAATAATAGACACAGACAGTGATATACTATTTGACGATATCTATGAACAGATGACTCATAACTTCAACAAACAATTCTTAAAAAGATTACAATCTTGAACAACAAAACAGTAACATGGAAAAGAACTCCCACCTCACCTATTGTTCCCGCCAATACTACAATCGCAAACCACTTACAATAAAAGAATTAGAAGAATTGTTGAATTCTGAAGATGGATTTGAACTCTCAGCTAAAGATGCGTGTAATGAAATTAGTGATCTCAGATATATTTGGTGTAGAACAAGAAAGTGACTCTTGAAACCCCGGCTATCAAGATGTCTTGATACCAGAAAATAGAGAAAACCTGCTGAAACACGGGCCGCAAGAAAATCAAAAAATACAAACATTAAAGAAGAATCGACAAAATAACCCGTAGACCATTCAAAACCTGAAATCCCTAAACAAGCAACGAAACAAAAACAAAAAACTAATCCTACCAAGAACCAAAAAAAAAATGATGCCAAGAAAAGAACTAAAACGTGATACTTTAAATGAAAATTGAATTTTGGGCAAAGAAAGTTCTTTTCCGACCAATATTCGCAACTGTTCAAAAGCCAAGTAAGTAAATGTCAAATATGAATCTCTGTGTAACTACTTTTTGTTTTTCATTCAATGATTATCTTTGCTACGGCACTGAAGATGGAAAAACTAATTTTAAAACTTTTCTTGGCATTACAATAACGATGTCTTACATTAAATACCCATGAATTAAGAAAACAAAAGACACTGGTCTTACATAGTTTTATAGTAGTTTTTATCATTTTCTAAAGTGCACAGTTGTCAGTGCATTGCTAACTTGAACATTTAGTAAACTTGAAAATTTAGATTTACTAACTTATAAAATCAAAATTGCAACAACACTGATTTGCAAGAGTGAAGGCCAAGTAAAATAAAAACAAAACAAAAACCCCGTAGAACAACTCCACCAACACCATTCCATTGAAGAAGACCCAGAATTCAAGTGCTAAAAGAAGGAAGATTGGATAACGCAGAGATTGACTACAAAAATGAAACATATTAAAGCGTCTCCTTGCAAAGAATCAAGGAATAAGCCAAAAGTACATTGTAATTGATGCTTTTAAAAATTAAATGTATCTCCACTTCCTTATTTAATATTTCTTTATTCCGAGAATTTTGTGGTTAGTGTCGATGCAGCAGACGCAAATAGACCTCCTTAACACTATATGCAAATTAACTTTAAGCAGCTTTTTTATTTCAAACGAGAAAAAATGGGTTATGTTCCTCAACCTCCGCGTAACGCAACCCTGCCGTCATCAACGCGAATCGTTTCATCGAGGGGAAAGGATGCTGCAAGATGGCGTCCAACCAACGCCTCTTCTCGTTTCATATTTTTCAAAAAGTCTGGTTTGAGTTTTCAAAAAGAACGCGTTACGTTCCTTCCGTTCTCTGATACCTGGACATCTTGATAAAAATCGCAAAATCCAAGTGTGATTAAGCTATCGAGGTTAATTAAACCTAGGCCGTTAACTTTGTTAGAGAGTATAAACGCGCCGCAACCTTCTAATCGTCAAATATAATCTTTTCCCTCTAGTTCAGGAAGTTATCATTGTGTTCCGACACCTCCCTATATTAACCAGTCTTTGTGCTAAATAAAAGAATCTCTACCAGGTGTTACTGTATCGTCTCGGCAAGAAAGCCTCTCTGTACATATCTATACATAGTTTTGGGGATCCCCGCCGACAGCTGCTTGACCCAATCTTGTTTGTGCTTCGTCGACCAGCGCGTGCGTCGAAGTCTACTACAGCAGCTTTGTATATAGTAGTAGTGAGTTTAAAAGCCAGTAAGTTTATTCTCTCTTATAAATATTTTCTAATCTATCGAACATTTATAAACGTTCTTAGAAAGACCAGTCTGTGCGTTCCATATTAATAATTTGAGGAAGTGAGCTGCGATGTTATTGTAAACCTCGAAAGAATTTATTGTTATTTGCTCAACTTAAAATTGCGAGGAAGTAAATTAGTTTTCAGTCATCAAAGGCTAGATATAAGTAAATAACATTGCCGTAGTTTAAATTACGAAAACCCTAGTGGTTATATACTAAATTTAATAAAACTGCTGAGTCCGTTAGTCGATACTTATTTAGCAACAAACCAGCTGTTTACTTATCAAACTGTTTGTGTTTAAATGTTTATCTTTTATTAGTTATTAAAAAAAAACGAATGCTGATGTTGCATTCGTCATCGTAATACCTTTGTATTATATCATATCAGGGTTTATAAATACTCTAACAGATTGATAAATAAAATTTATTATTTGAGTCAAACTAACTTCATGGGCTCACATTTCGTATTATTAAAGTTATTTGAAATATAGATCAGTAGGTAACCGACTCTTCTGATCTGAAGCGCACATTGCCTGTAGATAATAATTTATCGCTTTTCTTCCTTATGTTTATTTATTTGTGTATATTTAGATTTGTAACCAGAACTTATTGCTTCCTGATTTCTTTGTTTTGTGTCTACTTTCGTTTCGCTATTGCAAATTTGTACATATGTTTACTGAATATTACATGTGTTATTTAATATATGTTTTGCTATGGCTCTAACTGTTGTTTGTTTGTGGCAACACACGTGATAGGGTCTGTTTCCGAAAGTATAAGGCTCTTGGGGAAAAATTGCCACGGGATATCGACTGCACACTGGAGGCAAACAAACTCCATTTAGTAAATATTGTGTGATCGATCAGCTGCCGCAGGAAAACCCTATTGCATATCCCGAAGACCGGAACAGTTGGTCAGTCTTAGGGTCAGCTGCCCATTTATATCGGTCAAAGCTACGTCATTTCTCAGGATCACTAAACCCATTTTATAAAATGTCGTTGCCGCGTAAAGAAATATTTCTCGTCAGGCATATAAAACACCAAATAACAGGCAGTAAGTTACCATTCCGAAGCGACTGCTTAGGTGTTTTATTTTGCAATACGCGTTTTGCCAAACTCAATTTTAGTGAAAGTGCAATGCTAGTTGTCGATGAATATATTATTTTCTGGCAGAAAGCAAGAATTCCGACACAAGAAGCTCACAAATGTAAACTAATGGCAGATTTTAGTCAAAGATAAGAACAAAACCAGCGAAACTGTCCAAAATAAATGACTAAAATTTGCTACTTCTTTAGATAATTTGTTTGACATAGCAATTCAAAATGCTTTGCAAATAATGACTATTGAGCAAGACAAACGATTTTTGATGAAAAGCGTGAAAATGAGCAAATTGGTTCCATGGGTGGTGGAGATAAGAAAATGAGTGGTACTGAAGAAAGAAGATTAGAACGACAAGAAAAGGAAAGAGAAAGAGAGTTTAAAATCACAAATATTTCATCTACTTCAGCAGGTATTTCTGAAAGTAAGCATACTTGTTATTTTGTTTATTGACAATATTACTATTTTACATTTTATTTAAGTAGGGAAAGATATCTGTATTGATTCGAAATGAACTCTTCTTCTAAATCCAATACAGGAAATAACAAGGAAGAACAAAAAAAACAACAAGAAGTAATTAATTGCAAGCTGTTCGCAACCAAAAAAAGGGCCAGGAAAGAATTATTGACTCCACAATTAGCTGCTATTTTAGATAAGTGTAAACGAGATTCTGCTTTAGATCTAACTCCAAATGTAATTGATCGAATTTCTATACGCAAATGACACGATCAATTTCGAAGAAAATATGCTCAAGAAATGCAGGAAGAATTTTATATTATCAACACCGAATTTATAACCGTCCACTGGGATACTAAATTATTGCAAGACATAAGTAGTACATCAGTGAAACGATTGGCTATAATTGCTACTGGCACCAATATGAAACAATTACTAAGTATTCCAGATCTCCCAGCTGTTGCCGCCAGTAGTGAAATGGCTTCAGCAATTTATGAAACTTTGCAAAATTGGGACTTAATGATACAAGCATTTTGTTTGGATACGACTGCCTCAAGTACAGGAGAAATTAAAGGTGCTTGTGTGCTATCAGAACAAAAATTAGAACAAAATATTATTTTTTAGATGTCGTCATCATGTTTTGGAAATAGTATTGGCAGTAGTTTTTGCAAAAAGCAAATTTACCATTTCAGGACCAGACATTCCGTTATTTAGAAGATTTCAAAATGATTGGCCTAATATAAATGTTCAGAATTTCGTTCCAGGTATAGAAAATGATGAAATTAAAGAACGTTTTGGCAATAGTATAGAAACTATTTTGAAAAATATGAATAACGCTATTTTTAAAAAACTTCCCCAAGAAGACTATCGTGGATTGGTGGACCTTGTAATAATTTTTCTAGGAGACATTTTTTCCTGCGGAATAAAGTTTAAAAAGCGGGGTGCTTATCACATGGCTAGGTGAATGGCAAAAGCCATCTATTCTTTAAAAATTGTTTTATTTCGAAATAATATAAATTTAATAAAAGCTGAGAAAAAAATCACTTTTTCAAATAATATTGTTTCATTGTAAATTGCTACGTAAAATACTGGATTTATGCGTCAGAAGCAATTCTGCTCTTCTAATGGATATGAAGTGCTTGCGAGAATTAAAATAATATAAATAAATAGATGTAGGTATTGCCAAGGTATCTATTGGAAAGTTTGTCTGATGAATGTGTTACATTCGCACTATTAGACGAATCCATTAGCATAGATACAAAACTACAGATGGCCCAAAAAATGTTAAAAGCAGATCCACAGAACCAACCAGACAATGATATGGAAAACAATCCTAAGCAATTATTATTGAGGACAGAAAAAGTATTTCAGTTCTTACAAAGTTCTGATGAAGAAATGCTGACAAAATTAGTTAGTAACAAGTTAATGAATTTACTTCGACAAAATTAACAATTTTTTACACTTACATCTCCCCGAATGGATTAATTCGAATTAATATAACCAAGGAAAGCTCGTGATTGGAGAATTAAAAGTTGTAAATCATTCCGCTGAGAGGGGCATAAAACTAATTCAAGGTTTTAACGATAAAGTTACAAAAGACGAGGATCAGAAACAATTTCTATTACAAGTGAGTTGTAGTTTTTTTTATTTTACATTTTGTCAATAAATTTGCTTTTTTGCTTTTTCTGACTATCCAGGATTACCGGAATAAATATCCTGAATCAATCAGAAAAATCTTAGAAAAACCTTTTGACATATAAATTTTAACTTTAGATCAAGAGCTAGTTTTAAGATTTTGTATTTTCAAATAAACACTTTCAGAATTTATTTGGTATGATACCCAAAATGTACAGTACAATTAATTAATTAAAAATTAATTTTTATTTTTTGAAAACCATAGAGATATAACCATACTCATAAAACACTAGTGAATTGTATGGATTTTAGTCACTGGCGGTGTTTTATTGGTTGCCTATTTGTAGATATAAACAAAATGGAAATTGTTATAATCTCAAACTATTTATTGTTAGCGAAAAGATATGGACGTCTTCAGAGGATCCTTGTATTCCAGGTCTAAAACTCTCTTTGTGAAGATTGTTTACTTTCATTGACTTCTACATACTCAAGAACTTGGACATGGTCTCCCTCAGGGGAATCCACCTCCAGATATTCCTCAGCAGTGTTAGAATCGTAGATAAAACGTCGTGTTTGACTCGCACATAATGGGGATTGTGCGCTCGTAGAATAATATACTATTAATTAAACTCAAATTTGGTGGAGATTGTTTTTAGACGTAATGGAAGAAAATTCTGCCTGGCACTCTCCAAATTCTAAATCTTTAAAAATAAGTAGCACCCTAATTGTGGCCTCATACGCTACTTGTGTTAAGCAATGCATGTGTTTCTCTGGAGCATCCTTTGGACGCCGAAGCTGAACGTTGTTTTGCAGAAGAAGGTAGAAGCTGTGATTCCACTGATGACAGTTTTGATTTTATATTTTGGTTTCTATGCGGTCCATTACCTTAAGGAGCAATAGAGATTGGTTTGGTAATATTAGGAGAAACGTGAAAATGAAGATGGATGAATTAATTGCTTGATTAATTTAATTTTTAAAAGAATTGTTAAGAAGACTCTTCCAGATATATTTTAGCTTGCTTTAGATATTTTTGAGTTGTAAAACGAAAATCTCTTGATGAATTAATAGTTAGTCACATATCGTTTTTGTGCCCAATGAGATTTGGCATGATTTGATTTTATTTGTTGGTTTATGGATAAGGCTGTTATCGAGAAGGCGAATGACAGTTATACTGAGAAAGGCAAGAAAATATTTTTCTCAACATACACAACTTAATATATATAAATGTTGATTGTTTAGATAATCTAGGAACTGACAGCGCGTGTTGTTTATGTGGCCAAATGACAATGATGTCATCCATGTCGAAACCAGATTAATGCTTCCAGAGCAGTCGTTTCAAAAAACTCCATAACTATATTCGCAACAGCTGGTGACAACAGTGGGAAGATTGAATCAAAGGTCTTCTAATGAATATTTATTCATACCACTGCATATTTTCACTTTAAAACAGTTAAAGTCCTTCCTAAGAATAGGAAAGATATTTTCTCTTAGAATAATTCTAAATTTGTAAGTTAAGAATTTATGATCTGTATTAGACGAGCAGACATCATTAAAGAATGATATGTCGTTCCAGACAAAACGATGGTTGTAAGAGGTTTAAATCTAGTTTTATGAAATCGCAGAAAATGAAGTTCGATTACACAAGTGCCTATAAGTTTACCTATTAGGTCCTCATTTCTACTTCTATTTCTACAAACTATTTTTTACATAAGACACAAAGAATGAAAAATGGACAATACGCCTTGAAAGACAAATGAGTTTCTTAAACTGAAAACCGGTACAAAACGCACGATTATATGTTTAAACGCTCCTTAAATACACACGCTATACACTAATTTCCGCTTACATTTCTTGTAGTATAAAGACAATTATTGTTAGAAGGAACGGTGGCAACGACGATGATGATGCTGATGAAAATGGATGTGATAGTGAAACAGCAGCAAGTTGTCATGTTTTAGCTTAAATAATGTGAAGCTTGGCACAATTAACTTTCTTTTTGCGCATCTTGGAGTGGCGAGATTGGTATACCACTAATGAGCTTGTATTGTTTCTGAAATGAAAGCCCGTGGGTGTATAGGAGGACGATGGCGAGGGAACTTTTAATAATAGCTCCAGATGTTTTTCTTGAATCTCGTTTTATAAAAAAAAAGGTACTACGTCTGCTCAATAATTACGTATACATGTAACAGACAAGATATAATTTTCAATGAATTGGTGTTTCACTTAATTCTGATATAAAAAAGGAAAGTTCAAGGTCGTTCGCGATAATAATTATATTCTGAGATTTCTTTTTGACAAATATGGGAATTAAAAAAAACTGGGCTCGTCCGGGATTTGAACCCGGGACCTCTCGCACCCTAAGCGAAAATCATACCCCTAGACCAACGAGCCAAGTGATAAACATTGATTGTTAATAAAATATGCGTTATTTAAGTGCAATTAAAAGTAGAACGAACTTTCTAATTGGTCAAATTAACATTCCAATGTAGTGTGTAATGTTTATAGGCGATAATTGTGCTCAATATATAAAATTTTGGTATGGAAAATATCAAATTACAGAAAAATACCCCACTAGAAAATTTCCTAATGTTACAAAACTAATTTTATGAAAAACAATATATGCGTCAGCATTTATGCATCATAATTTTTACGTTGTTTATGTTGAGATCTTTAAACTTCTAAATTGTCCCGAATAAAACATCTTTAAGGCATTTTACTACTATTAAAAAGTTGGGCTCGTCCGGGATTTGAACCCGGGACCTCTCGCACCCAAAGCGAGAATCATACCCCTAGACCAACGAGCCGGTTTCTCTTGACTTCCAATGATCTTCTACTAGCAGCTACCTGCACAATCAAGCCTACCTCAGGTAAAAAAATAATAATTCTAGTAAATAAACTACATTCAGCGTTGGTAGTTTTAGTTTGAAAGCTTTTCGTATTAAAATTGAAAATTGTCTTCTTTGGTAATTAAGGTTTATCTGCACAAAAATAGACAAAAAACAACAGGGCTCGTCCGGGATTTGAACCCGGGACCTCTCGCACCCTAAGCGAAAATCATACCCCTAGACCAACGAGCCAGTTGATGTGATAATATAATTTGAAAATCATTTAGAAACAACTGAGAGATAAATTCTTTGTTCTTCGTATCTTGTACGTAAATTGCTAAAGGCGGATCCACAATATACTAGTTGGCATAATTGGCATTTTCGCTTCGAAAATCCTTTGTAGACGGGAAAGACCTTCAGTAACTAAACCACTGCACATTTACACTGTGTGACTTGACTTCATTTGCTAGAGATCGAATCAGTTTGACTTTAGTATGAGTCAACAAACAGTCAGTCTCTTTTACCATAAGCCTACAACTCTTAGAACAATAAAGAAACTCATTTCGGTTTCATAGGAAGATTTCACATGCTTAAGCCAAAATTATTCTCCTGTCTAAAAAAGAAATTCATTTGGTTCTACAATCATGTTGTTAATCTCAACTGTTCTCAATTTTTAACAGAACAAAAAAAATGATTCCATTGAACTTTAAAATTATATAAGTGCACTAGAACGAGAGTTTAAAGTTTACATAAATCTTAAATTTCGTTGTGTAGTACGTATAATTAGGAAGCTGCTAAACACCTCTTAATGCTAGATCTTAGCAGAAAATTGACATTCTAGTAGGAGAATCAGCGCCAGACTATTGGATATGTAGCTTTCCTTATGGTACTGTCGTACCAATCGAATATCAAGAAACGCAAACAACCAGATTGTTATTATTTCATTCTCCCCTTTGGCCAAGCAACCACAGCATCCGTCCAAGCTGTTAGCCACAAAAAACTTATGCAATTTCTGCAAGAACAATTGTGATATCCACAGAGAGAATTACCTATATGCCCTATCTGTCTCTAAACAACAGAATCTGACTCGTCTTGAACTCGTTAATGTAACAAACGGAAATGGAACCTGGAAAGATCTATAAGCCAATAACAGTCTTACGATTTCGATCTAATCAATACTAAAAAAGATATTTTGGGCTCGTCCGGGATTTGAACCCGGGACCTCTCGCACCCAAAGCGAGAATCATACCCCTAGACCAACGAGCCAGTTGGTATAGTAGTTTTTGAGGTAAGCTTGCTGGTACAAATTGCTGAATAATAAAAGAGTTGAAGGCATACTATCAAATCTGAACCAAAAACCTCTTGCAGGTTATTTCTTTTGACCAATAACGCTAACGTCATAATAAAACTAACATATTCGTTTTTCTCAATGTGTATGGTACAGTTGATCTTTTTTAAGTTGCAACACTTTAGCAAAAAATATGTTGGGCTCGTCCGGGATTTGAACCCGGGACCTCTCGCACCCTAAGCAAAAATCATACCCCTTGACAAACGAGCCAGTTATTAAACATTGAGAGAGTAAGACACAAAGAATTATAAATGATTATTATTGAAGACTCACCTTTATAAAATATTTTAAGGTGCTTTGATAAGTTGCTTTGAGCTTATAACGTATATTGACCGTTTTTCTACTATTAAGGTACCTAATAAATTACATTTGAATAATCTTTGCCCAAAGAATTAGTTAAAGATTCATCAGATGCATCTACTAAATAAATTATACGTGTTTTTCAGAAAAGGCTTTTCTTGCTAATAGAATTCTCTCGAAAATCAATAATTAAATTCTTCTTGCATTTTCAGTTTCAAAAAATTCAAATGGGGTGAAATCCAGTAATATATTTTAACACAATCAAATGTACAGAATCTTCATATAAAATTGGGCTCGTCCGGGATTTGAACCCGGGACCTCTCGCACCCAAAGCGAGAATCATACCCCTAGACCAACGAGCCAGTTGTTGTATTGAATGTCCACAATTGGAATGCCGCTACAATCTCCAAATGTGTAAAGCCAGTAAAATATGAGTAAGTCAGGAATTTGAACCCGAGACCCTTCGCATTCTAAGCAAACATCATACCCCCCAGATCATCTTACTTCTTTTGACGGACAATTCTAAAATCATAAAGAAACCAAAGTGCTCGTTCTTCTATATCTATGGTATAACTAATCAATCACAAGTGAACAAAAGAAAAATACTTGGGTTGGTCCGGAATTTGAACACGGGAAATCTCGCATACCCCTAGAGTCTAGGGCCTAGACCAACGAGTCTGTTGGTTTAACAAATGTTTACGTTTACAACTACAGTTGTGCAGAAAATATCTTGTCCCCAAAGCGAGGATCATGTACCTAAACCAACGAATTGATGTAATGAACGTTTTTGATTTGGGTACCGTCGCCATCTGCCGTTGTGTAGAGTGAATAAAAAGTTGACTTAGCTGAAACTTTAATTGGAGATAACACAAAAATCATACCGTCAGAACAACTTATTTCTTGCGACTGGCAAGGCTAAAATCATAACAGAACTGATGCGTTGGTTCCTCTGTAGTATAACTATAATTAATTATATTTTATCAAAAACAATACCCCTAGACCAACGAGCCTTGTTGGACATACGGTATTGTAAGAGAGTTATCTGTATTCATCTTGAATCAATTTTAGGAAGAAAAATTTGGGCTCGTCCGGGATTTGAACCCGGGACCTCTCGCACCCTAAGCGAAAATCATACCCCTAGACCAACGAGCCAGTTGGCAAAATTTAAGATTATAAAGCACTAAAATAAAAATAGTCCATTTATTGGTCACATAAATTCTAAACAGTTAAATAAGCGAGTCCAATATTTTACTGTTTACAGTGTTCAGAAAAATGATAACTTAAGTTCAAATTAAATTATTATAGAATGCGCTCTTTTTCCTAGAAATATGATTAAAAAAATTTTAGAATACCTTGCTAAAGTTTAATGTCTTATTCTTTTAGTATTTTACAAAACGATAATTTTAAACTGTACTTAAACCAGTGAAGTAAAGATTTTATTACTTTGATAAAAAATATCTAAACTAAGCCATATCTTGCTATTCTAGATATTTATTAAAATCTTTTGTTTCTGAATTTTTTAACGACAAAGAGTAAAGGAATCCTTTAATATCATGATTAGTACTTATACTAATTTTTATCTTGGTTTTTCGATGAAGATAGGAAGCTGAGAGTTTGCTACTTCTCACATCGCTTTTGGCTCTGTTTTGGTCAAGCACCATAGTGTTTTATTGTTTTTAATTTTAAACAGAGAAACTTAAAGAGTTCTCAAGTGCAGCAAAAGTAAAAATTCTGCACAAAACCGAAAATACTAGAATGTGACAATTACATAATACAAATGATAATCTAAATTAGTAATTAGTACTTGGTAACAAATAATTTTTAAAACTAGCTGTAAGATCGTTTGATCGTTATTTTAATTTACAGTTTGTCGAGCAACAACTGATAGATATTCATTAATAGGTTATAATAATCTGAGAGAACTCTACTGCTGCTGATTAATTAATTACAATTAATTACAAAATAAAATGTAAGTACATTGGCTCGGGTTAGTCAGAAGGTGAGAGAGGTGTGTATACTGGGTTGCCTTCTAAAACCTGTTGTGTAAAAAAACTTATGGAATGTTAATTGAAAAATTATGAAGTTTCTGATTTAGTAACAATAGTGTATAATGAATGTTGACATTTACCACGAAAACGTTTACAGTTACTGTTTTTTAATTATTGCACATTCCAATGTCAAGGATATTTGATTAGACAACTGATAAAATCAAATTTCTCAGTGATGAATTTTTTTCATAAATTTTGTTTGTAAAAATTGGGCTCGTCCGGGATTTGAACCCGGGACCTCTCGCACCCTAAGCGAAAATCATACCCCTAGACCAACGAGCCAGTTACTATTTTTATTGCTTTCGTCTAGTGAGTAGTGACATAGCGATATCCTACAATCGATCTTCAAGCAGATAAGTAGGGTAGTACTATTAAAAGTAAAAATGAATATAATTTAACGACATACATTGTTCAAAATAATTATTATTAAAATACAAACCTATTAATAAAACTTGATCTAATGATTAATTAAATAAAAAAAAGTGGGCTCGTCCGGGATTTGAACCCGGGACCTCTCGCACCCAAAGCGAGAATCATACCCCTAGACCAACGAGCCGCATAGTAAAAACGCTTTGTTTATAACAATTCCAATGCCTATTTAATACCAAGTTTGGGTTTGTATTTTTTTATTGCTCAAATTTGTTTCAGTTGAAATAAAGAATATTTTCATTAGTTTTATTTATTTTAAGATTTTTTGTTATATTTATAATAAATTAATGAATAATGATTAATAAGTGTGGCTTTATATGTTTTATTTAGTAGTAATATAAATACAGTTTTACAACGCAGATATGTAGGTAATTAGCATACCAAGAAAGCGATAACCGTAAAGATTTCAGTTCACTGGTTTTTTGTCTTGATATGGAACATCTAAAAGTATTTTTATAGACTCTTTACCGAACCCTAAAATATTTCAATCAATGATTTATCCTTCCGTTTTGTTTTCAACATTTGCAGTGAACTCCTGATGATAATAGATATTTTCAAGTTTGCTTTACACTTTGTTGAAAACGAGAAGCATTAATAAGTGACTTCACATTTCGCACAATTCAAATCTCAACTCTAATTAATTATTATCAATATGCACAAAAACAGTGACATTCTTAAATTATTTTTAAATAATTTTAATGAGAACTAAAGAAAGTAACCAATTGAGTCAGTTTTGGTCAGATTAGCCTAAAATTTATCGATCCCAGCAGAGATGAATGCTTTTTCTGCGCGCTTCGTAGTATAATTTAATAAATATCTTTCACATCATACTATTGGTACAACTTCCGTATGCCCGCCTACCACTGATCAGGTCGATTAAGGTGACATATTGTCAGACTTGTCCAGAGGGTCATAAGGGTACTAAATTTAGGTACCGAAGAGGCCCTGTCCAAAAGTTATGAACATGCACGAAAATGTTACACTACAAGTGTAGTTCTTTATAGAACGAACCTTTTTATCAACTTATGTTAGCGCAAGTTTTGTTCGAGTCGCTTTTGTTTCTTCCTCCCCATCTCTACAAAATTACAATTATACCGTACATAGAACTCTTTTTGTTTTATATAGCCTATGGTATAGGGTACAATGACCAATCTTTAGAGATTTAGAAAAAATCACCATCATTTTTATTATTTGTCGTTTTATAACGCCGTTATCTATGAAACTGCATCAAAACGGTTTAAACCAGTAGATAGTCCGATCAACTGCCTACAAAGAACTTCAGGTATTATCACTGAAAACACCATATTCAGGGCTAATAAAATAAGTTGGCCCATTTCCCCATTGGCGATGAGTCCGATTTTAAAATAGCGATGTTGATGTCCACACAATATTTAATTCCTATGATTATTGAGTTCTTCTGTATCTGGAGGCCGAATCAATAGACCTATTTATTTCATTTGGGTAAGTAGAAGAATAGATTAAATCTTTGTGCATATGCGTAGACTAGAGCAGATTGGTCCACAAACAAAAAAAAAACGACTACAGATCCGATAAACACGAATGACGAAGTAGTAATGGGAGAAGGAAAGGATCAGCTGCTCTTCTCTGTTATACGTGTAAGAAATACAGTTGCGTCTAACAAATGAATAGCAACTCATCACAAACACAGCTACAGTGATTTATCAAATTTAACTCTTGATTAGCGCTATATCTTCTGAAATAAGGTTTCCAACAGCTTTTAGATAGAAAATTACCATAAAATGTAAACTGCAGGTTAAAACTAAAATTTCACATATTTCCTCTCCAACGAAAACAAAATGAACAAATTTTCTCCAAGACCTAGTAGTTCGGAAATTAGGGTTAGCAATTTATAGGTGTATAAGTGACTTAGAGTAAATATATTTTCTTTCAAAATCACCGTTAACCTATCAACTGTGAAATTGAACCTACAAGTATAGTTGACACTAACATTATCATTTTTATTCAGCATCAGCAGATAGAACTGTGTAGAAGGCTCTACATTTAGTAGTAAAAACCAGGCGTGTTTGATTGCTTTACAAAATAATTATAATAAAAATAAGACCACCAGAATGGTATTACTGACTTACTTCCCAGTTATATTGTTAGGCGACCACCAAAAGGAAATGTACTAGATTTAAATGCAGAGGGCCTTGCCCATGAGAAACATTTTGATTATATAGTAGGCGTACATCTATGCTTTCGAAAACTTTACAATAGAATATCAATATGATTGGAACCCTGCCTTGGTCAGTTGTCATTCTTTTTAAGGCCTGGGAATGTTCAACCTTTTTAGTTCTGACCCTGTCCATTTGGAACTAGTCGGTAGGGTTTTAACAAAGTGAAGTGAGGCACCGTGGGTTTGATTTAGCGCGTTACCAGCGGTGTAAGTGACGCCGTTGGTGGTTAACATGAAAAACACGCAAATGCCCAGGCCACAGTAACGACAAAATGACTTTAACCTAGCTTTTGTTAAGACTGATAATACTTTTAGAGGAAACTTTTGAAAGACGGTTTCAAAGTAACGGTAGCTTTTTGAAAATGATGAGTTGCTCGTGTTACACTCTGGGAACTGGTATTCCCATCACTATCGGTTATAACAAAATAAGGTGCTCTCTTGTCGCGTTCCTTTGATAAGTAAAAAAGCAAATTAGTATTATACCAAAATTTTGTATTTACATATGTGTATTAGTATCCAGTATTCTAATACGCGTGGTGTAAAAAAATTGTACTTATATTTAAGTTTTTAGAAAGTCTTTATTTGTTATTGCACTTTTGTCAAATAGCACATGTAGACACGCACATTCCGTGCAAGTCATAGCTGCATCGCCATCTAGTAGAAATATATATTATTAGCAGCAAGCATTTAAAATTTTCTAGATGTCCCCGCTTAGCGAGAGATCTAGAAATGATAATTCTTCCTGGTTTTGGGTAAAATATAATATGGAGGAAATGAAATCAGAATAATAAGATTTTAAACAGCAGACGTAAGGCAATTTATGCTATTATCTTTGGTGCCTTATATCTGCAACTAGGTGATTACTTAGGTATCACAGTATTGAAGAACTCGAATATTCTAAATTCGGAAGGGCTAAGTTTGCAACCAGTTAGAGGTCTTATCCTAATTTTATTTGAACTTTGTTTTGCACTTTTGTATCTTCAGAACAAAAATTTGAATTTTGACAAGACGTCGTTTGTTGGAGAAATGATGAACAAATAGCTACCAATAGTGTCAAAAAAGTAAAGAATACTAACTAGCTAAGACTTTCAAACGTGTATCAACTGACAAAAATATGTATATACTGAGACGTTCTACGTTTGTTCAAATTTTCTCCCATTTAAGATTTATTTTGCAATTTTATTTTATAGCATAACGTTAACTGTATTGAATATAAAAAATTCAAAGAAAATACTTACAAATGAAATTGCCTAATAAAACATTCAAATATCTAGAATTTATACGGCACTGTATAAACAATCAACAAACAACTTTTAAAAGCAGAAAAGTAATATTACAATTTCTGGGAGTTATTAATGCTTGTTTGTTTTTCCTTTTCGAAATGCTGTAAACATTGGTATAAATTTTCCTTATCGAAAAAGCACATTTTTTCGTTAAATATTGCTTTTTTTGTCAGTTTTCATTATTGATGGGGAAAGAAAAGCAAAAATTAATTAAAAACCGTCCTGCCATTTCAATGACCTAATTTCCCAACTTATTGTGTTTCTTTCAAATTCATGTTATTGAATTTTAAATGAAACTTAAGGAATATACATTTTAATTATAAAATTTATATTAATTTTATTTTAAAAGAAGTATTAAGTTAAACAAGTCTAAAATTTAATTAAAAGAAAAGATCAAAGGCACTATGATGTTTGGGGTAAAATGGATACGTTTGAAATTAGGTAATAACCTTAATAAATTGGTAGCAATAAGTGGTGTCATTCTTGTTTTATTTTTATGAAGGTCAAGCATTTACTAATACATTAATTTGACCTACAATATCTATTGTACGTCCACTTGTTGCTTGATTCTATAGAGATATTTATTATTGATTCATTCAAGTGTCAAATAATATTCTTAAATGAGTTGTAGGTATTCAGGTCCAAACACGATTTAATTCAATAGCAATGATGCATTAGTTTAATTCAGAAATGCGCTTTTAACAATCTAGGTTTTAGCTCTGAAAACCCTTTGTCCCATTTATTTAAATTGACTCATTCAGTTACTGAACATCTACAAGTCAATCTTTATTTATTTCTGCGATAATGAACTAAAGTTTATTTTCCTTACTTAAGTAAAACATCTCTTCTGATGTATGGTCTCAACGTGTACATTTAAATTTTGCTCTGCCCCTTTCCTTTTATTACTTACAGTTTTCAAGATTTCAATAATGCGACGCTCAAATATAAATAAATACAGTGTGTCCACATTTCGATGCTCACTGTTGGGATCTCAGAAATTGTAAGAGATACGAAGTCGGCTATTTTGGAGATCAACTTACTTATGCTTTTGCTTTTTCAAAAAAGTTCACTGCTTACTAGATATTTGCTAAAAACGAAATTATCTTATTTTTTTAAAGTGAAATATCTCAGGAGCGAGCAAAGATAGAAAAGAACAGCAAAGAGGGTGTTTTAGAGAGTTTACTTCGAAACACAAAAAATTATTTTCGTAATTGTCTTTTGTTTTACTTCAACGGTGAAACGTAAATCCAATTTTTTTATTTTGTTTTACCGAGTTATGAAGTGAAAATCATTTTTCATCGTAGTGTGCTATGACATCTAACACAAAGTCGTAGAGTTTTATCAAAGAAATTCATTTGTTATGCAAAAATTGCTAAAACAAAATAAATACGCTTTTATGGGCTATTAGCTGCTTATTTGATGCTATCTGTCAATGCTCAGTAAAGTATCTTAAAAGCGTCTTTTGTTTTGTTTTAGTAATTATTACATAACAAATGTAATTTATCTGAAAAAAATCAATGCTTTTCATATGTTTAAAGACTAAGCGGGAAATGCTTTGTATTTAGAAAAATAAGATAATTTCGTTTTTAGCAATTATCTAGTAAGTCGTGAACTTTTTTGAAAAAACAAAAGCATAAATAAACTGATCTCCAAAATAGCCAAAACTTTTCTAATTTAACCGACTTCGTATTTCTTACACTTTCCAAGATCCCAATAGTGAGCATCAAAATGTGGACACACTGTATAGATATATAACTCAGTAAACAAAAAACAACAGGGCTCGTCCGAGATTTGAGTCCGGGACCTCTCGCACTCAAAGCTAGAATCATACCCCTAGACCAACGAGCCAGTTAATAGTAACCGTCCTGTTGTGAATACGCCCGGTCATTAATTAGAAAGTCTTGGTTTGTTTACATTTTACAAATAAATTTAGTAAATAAACTGTCGATATTAGTAAGATAATCGGTTTTTGCTTTTTTTTTTATTCCTTTATAAGAGAGTACTCTTATACCATAAACGAAGGTTAGATCAAATAAAAAACGTAATGCGTATAGTACCACTGTAGGGTCTTTGCTTCTAGCTGTAATTTTTACAATTTTCAATGTCATTAGCCTAAGAGCTTTAAAAAATTTTCTATCACTAATGATGTTATTTAAAGTTTTATTACCAAATTACATCTAGTAACTGGCTCGTTGGTCTAGGGGTATGATTCTCGCTTTGGGTGCGAGAGGTCCCGGGTTCAAATCCCGGACGAGCCCAAATTTTTAACATAAACAAGCCGAGTTGATAACATTGCAATGAAAACGTTCGTTGTGTGCGTCTTTAATGCGCATTAAAACCAATGATCTAATAGCAGTTGTTTTCTATCAACTGGCTCGTTAGTTTAGGGGTATGATTTTTGCTTAGGGTGCCAGAGGTCTCGGGTTCAAAACCCGGACGAGCCCAAATTCTTTAACATGAGCAAGCTGAATTTATAGCATTGCAATTAGAAGGTTCGTTTCGTGTATTTTGAATGCGCATTAAAGACAAATGATTTATTAACATTTCAGCTTCCTCTTCTTCTGCATCCGGTGTAATACTTTTTGTCGTCGTAAAAGGTTCTTAATATAATATAATAATACTTTGAGTAAGAAACAAATACTATACAGCTGGTGGTGCTGTATAGCATGGTATGGTCGTATGAAGATAGATCAAAGTAAGAGAAAGTACAAATAGACTCTTTTGGAAAATTATTTCCATTAAAATATTTTGTAGTGAACAGGATCAAAATTTTAAAATTCACGCCCTTGGTATCAAAGATGAATACTAAGTACTGACATTTGCTATGCCTACATTTGCACATCTGTTCGTAACTACTGATAACAGAATCATGTAACACTTCCATATGCAAGATAATCAAAACAAAATTGACTTTCACTATTATCTTCTCATCTTCTTCTTACTTCCAGTATATACTACATGATATGCTACACTTAAACTTAAAATTAGTAAACAAGGAGACAAAACACAATTCTGAATAACAATAAAAGGTAAATGAAAGTAAATCAAACATTAGCTACACCACTTCAAATAATAAATCACTGTAATTATCGTTTTCTGCATACTAAATCTTAAAGTTAAACAAAAATTGGGCTCGTCCGGGATTTGAACCCGGGACCTCTCGCACCCAAAGCGAGAATCATACCCCTAGACCAACGAGCCGGTTGGTAAAACTTAATATGGTATAAAAGTCGCTTCCCACTAATTACATACAATTATCATTTAGAAAGTTACTACTACAGGTTGTGCATAATCAGATTGCCATAAGCGTAATCCATTACTAATTAATTAACACTTCTAACAATTGAACCTTGGTTTTATCAATTAAGGTGTTTTTTAATTGGCATTTTTCTTATAACTGGCTCGTTGGTCTAGGGGTATGATTCTCGCTTTGGGTGCGAGAGGTCCCGGGTTCAAATCCCGGACGAGCCCACTTTTTTAACATAAACAAGCCGAGATGATAATATTGCAATTAGAATATTCATCTTGCGTGCGTTTAATGCGCATTAAAACCAAGTGGTTTAATGGTTTTCCATCAACTTGTTCGTTGGTATAGGGGTATAATTTCTGCTTAGGGTGCGAGCCCACTTTTTTTAACATATAAACAAACTGAATTCCTAACATTGCAAATTGGAAAGTTCGTTTTGCGTCTTTAGTGCGCATTAAAACCAATCGTCTAATGGTAGTATTTTCTATGGGTATAATTCTCGTTTGGATGCGAGAGGTCCCGAGTTAATATCCCGGACTAGCGCAGTTAGAGGATTCGTTTTGCGTGTCTATAATGCGCATTAATACCAAATGGTTTAATAGCAGTGTTTTCTATCAACTGGCTCGTTGATCTAGGGGTATGATTTTCGTTTAGAGTGCGAGAGGTCCCGGATTCAAATCCCGGATGAGCCCACCTTTTTGTCCTGTTATCTGTTAGTTTGTGTTTAGATACTTTATTAAAGGTTTGGCTTAAGAATGTTGCTGTGAAGCTAATTATATTGTTACAGGTAGTTGCCTGTTTCACAATTTGGATAGAATTGATCTAACAGTTAGTGATTTGTAGTATTGATGTGTCAAGGATTAGCAAAGTCTATGATCCTGTATTTTGGGTTGCCAACTGTCTGGGTTTGACTCGGATATTCCGTTTTGACGAAAATCATAACCGGGTCCCGCGGAAACCCCTTTCGATAAATTTCGAAGTGTTCTTTAACGCGTTAACAATGTAATAAGTGCCTCAGTCTATCAGTAAGTTTCAAAATTTTCTTGCATCTTTTCATTCCGTCATAAAAGTATTAATGTTCTACTAGAAACAAATGATTGTGTTCAAGGACAGTTAGCACGATGACGTAATGCCAATGAAATAGCTTATATGTCAACCTATCCGAAGCTTTTTCATTGGAATCACGTCGTTGTGCTAAC
>VTPC01091090.1:128898-191635 GCA_011009095.1 Ignelater luminosus | reverse complement strand
CTGGAAAGTTCTAATTTAGACTTTTTGAAGGTTTTTCGTAAGAGGTGTTACAGATAGTCTAACTCAAGTTTACCTTAGAGAAGACAGAGACCGAGTGAAAGACATTTCTTCCTTTTTGGTAAGCTCTCTCTCCAGTCATACGAAAAATGACGATTTGCGCTACAAAGACAAAATTTCTGGAATGAGTTCACTATCTTTTAAGAACCACAACATACTTGGGAAGAGAACTTCAAGGTGTTTATTAAAAACAGATCTAAATGGCAGAATAATATTCCCAGAAGGTGTCTGCAGTTAATGAATGTACTGGCGCAAAAGAGTTTTGATGTAGAACTGAGAGTCCGAATGGGTAGATGTTATTGTTATACTGAGCAGAAGCATGGACTCTAAAGAAGGTTAGATTTTTTTGAACTAGATGGTATATGGACGCATACTGAAAGTGTCTTGGACTGATAGAGCTACTAACGAGTCAATCTTACAAAAAATGAACAAGCAAAAAGAATCGATCTTTACCATTTAAAAAAGGAAAATGGAATACGTTTGGCATATTATGAGAGGTCCGCGATATGAAGTTCTCCTCCTGATCATGCATGGAAAAATACACAGCAAGAGAAGCATCGGAAGAAGGGCGATATCGTGGATGAAGTACTTGCGAGAATTATAGTGATCATTGATAAAAATCTTCTTCCCTTCTTTCATCTTTCAGTACTTTTGCCATATTGTTATTTACTCATAAATTTTCCTTCTAAGTATTTTAATTATGGTTTATGGATTTCCAGAAATCACCTAAGCATAGTTCAAAACTCACTACTTCCAGCTCTTTTAAAGTAATAAAATTGTGTAGCAATGATTTATTATCGGTTGTTTTAGAATTATTTAAACGAACTAATGAAAATACTTAAAAGATTAATTAAGTACAGGTCTTGCTAAAATTGATATACTTTCTTAATTGTTTAGGGCCATTTCTAGCTCAAAGCTTTAAAATGGAAACATTAGCTAGTTTTATGACTGGGAGTTATTAGATTTCATCAACAGGTGACCTTATTGCGTCTGTATATTGCATATAACTTAAAGATCTTTTTTCATTTGTAAAGTAAATTTGAGATAGCACACAAAAAACTATAAATTTGAAATTTACTACTTTTGCTTATTATAAATTGTGGGAATTATACTAAATGAGTCTATTTATAGGTATTTAATGCTTATATAGCAAAAGCCAATATAACTGCATTAGTTGCTTTTATGTTCCTTATTTCTACGTTAAAAACAGATTAAAGCGTCTATATCATGTAACAACACTATCTCTGGCAATTAAATTCCCAAGATTACTTTGGTAGAGGTAACGATAAAAATCATTTTTTCGAAACAGCTTTTTATGTTAGGTAAGGAAATAGCACATTAAGATAATTCTTAAATCCCGGTTTTTATATACCAGTGTTGCTTATAAAGAGGTTTTTTTCTTCTAGCTTCTTTTCGAATGATCTACAAAAGTTGTATAAATAAAACATTATAAAACTGGTTCGACGTTGTGTACCCAAGAGATTTACGCAGGTCTCTTGCCGGAAGGAAGAAGTGAATAAAGGAAGCTAAAAAAAGGACGTGTTTTGAATCTTTTTAGAATCGAATTCAATTATCTTGTAGTAGAAAACTGCTTTATAAGGTTACCCGTTCGTACAATTCAAGTAAAGTTCACGAGAATACAAAACTTGACCGAGATTTTTATGAGGTGTGAGATAAGTACATTGAATTTAATCACTAGAAGGAAAAGGTTGATAAAAGAATGAACTTGACCTAAAGGAGTGGAAAAATTCCAAATAATAGGAGTTAGCAAAGGAATCGCCGTAAGCCATATACAGCATTTATCGGGTTTGTTAAACGTAATAGTGTGAGGGAGTATTAATATTATATGAAAAGTAATCTAAATTTTAAAGTAGCAGTAAATAAATGAAAATCATATTTTATGATGTTTTGAAACTTTCATTTTAAAAGAATGAAATTACCTTTTATGCTTTCAATATACACGAAAGTCTGATCGTGAGTTTGATCAATAGTCTAATATGGATTTTATGTTCTACAAACCTACGTGCAGACACATAGATATATTATTTTAGCCATGATTCAGCAATATTCCTCTACCTAGCAATAGAACCTATCTAAGATTACATATATCATGGTACTGATGTTTAAATTTTTCAGTACACTGAATCGTGACGTATGCATTTTCGTGGAATTTTATATTTTCTGTAAAAGTGGCCTTCTATTGGTGAAATAACTCCAACGCCTAACAGTCTAGTGCATGCACTAATGATTTATTATTTAAGTAATTTATTTAACTGAACGGCAACAAATTCCTACAAATCACAAATAAAATTCTTTGTTTACATTCAGATTGAAAACAAACCTAATACTTTCTACATCAAATCAAAAATTGAAAACTACATTTTTTAAACAAAATTATGAACTCCCTTCTGTTTTAGATAATGAATAATGTTTCTCTTTGAGTGGGACTTTTAGTATTGGGCTTTTTGAATTGAATGTCTAAACATTCGAACTTCCCACTTTTGCAAATAATGTGTGGTCAATATATTTTTACTCTGTCTATAGATAAGCAGACATTGATAGCAAATTTCTACACATCGGAACAGATTAGAAAGAGAATTATGACTAGAACACCAACTACGGCTCACTATCGTTTTTATGACACCATGGTGACTGACCTAAGCAATCAGAGTTTATGCATCGATCAACAAAGTTGCTCATTTTCAACAGAAATGTACATAATTGATAATTATATTACAATGCAGCATTCACAGTAATGTAAACTAATGCAACAAGTCACTGGTACTTCCATGAGAAGCTAAAAGAGCACATATTGAACATTTTCTTAAATTTCTTGCGCGTGTTTTAAAAACAGAGCTGACGTAAGTCTTTATAACTAGCACCGGATTATTACCAAGCAATTCTGTTAGGATTTCCATTTCCTTACTACTAGAATGAAAAATCTAATTAGTTATATCCTATCAAAACCCTTTGGGCAGTAGTTGTAGTAACAGAGTTTATCCTTCTCTTACGAAAGAAGACTTCACAAAAATCTTGGGAGTAGCTGCATTACAGAATGTCAATTTATTATGAGACAAACAACACAGTATAAGATGTATTTTGCCAACAAAACTTTTTCTAACGGAACCGGGAATAATTTATACCATAGAATTGCTACCAATATCATATTTGTTGGTAAAGGTAACACTAATGGAAACAAACAACTTTGATTGGATGAATACAGTAAGAAAGAGAGAGGGAGAGAGTAGAAGAATACTTTGGCAAAATACAACCAAAGTGATCGAAATTGAATTGCAAAATGGATGAGGAAGTTCAATGGATCAACTAGACAGAAGACTAAAATAAAAACATTTTAACAAATCATATACATATAGTCGAACTGCTGAAAAATAGAGAAAATAAAAAAGATACCGTGAAAGTAAAAAGGAACAGGTTGAAAGAATATGTGGATAATAAATAAATTTAGCTTACTGAACGCTTAGTGTTAAATTGATCGTGATAAAAAATTAAGTAATATCCAAAATGTATTTAGTTATGCCCAAAACAAAAAATATTAAAAACGTTACATTGAAAACCCACGGGAGCTATAAAATTGAAATCGTTTTGTCTCTCGATCCATCTAAAAATATTATTTTAAGAATCCCACATGTAACAGCTGTGTTGATTTACATATCAAAAATTAACTTGATGCAATTTAAACTAATAATATTTTTCAGGCAAGGTGTTTTAACCTTTTGGAGGTAATATAATGTTACGTTTTGACCAAAACGTGTATTTATTTTTAATATTTATTTTTACTTAGTTTATTACAATTTATTTCCAGAATTTATTTACACTATATTATTGATTTAATTATGTACAGAAGAATTTATTTATCACTAATTAACATTTATTTCGTTCGTAACTACTAGCTGATTGACTGTAGAACTGCCTTCGGCTCGATCAACGCAGCCTTATATTCGTTTCCGCGTGGTTCTTGATGAGCCCAGAAAGTTCGCGTTCTTTCTCGAACATTCGACGGTGGAAGACTGAATAGTTCGAGATTTTTCCGGCACATTCGACCAGCTTGTTCAAGACTGTTCGGGACTTTTTCTAGAATATTCGAGGGGTGGCGCATTACCATAACTACATCAAGATCTACTACTTTAAAATTTTCAATTCTAGGTGTAAGCGTGTGTCAGATCTCAAAAGCTTCAATTGTATTAAGTCTCACCTGATGTTTTAAATCTCGCCGCAGCTTTGAGATGGTGATCATTGACATGGTGGTATATCAAGTTTGCAAACACAAAAGATTTATTAATTTCTTAAAACTGTTTAGATCACAAATTTTGAAGCTTGGAATACCAATCCAAGCAGTTAGCAAAAATCTTTACATACGTTTTGATCTTTACAAGATATGAAAGGGCCTCCATTCTCTGTCACCGACTAGGCTTGTACAAAGAATGTTTAGTTTTGTTACATATGGGTGAAATACTTTACAAAGTCAAACAATTTATTATTATTCAATACATGTTTATGACGTAGAATTTTCAAAAATCAATGTCAATGTTAAATGCCCGGCTCTCATTCTTGTACCTACTCTTGTTGAGGTGGTTCGAACCTGCAGAAGTTTCGCATCTTAATTCCGATAGATGCCAATATATCGCGTTGTTATGAGACAATGCATGCAACAAATGTACACGAAGATAAAAATATTGTCATAACAAGTAAACGTCTTTGATAATGCTGTACTGATTAATGATAATGAGTATGAACATGACGAGATCGCTGTATTTACTGCTCGCTTGAACGTACCGTCCTGCCTGGTAAATAAGTATCTCCAGAGGTTTTGGCATGGCTACGACTAAGTGCCAATAGCAGTAAGAGTGAGGCACTAAGTACCTATAGCTATCAATCAGATTTTTTTTTGGTTTTTTACTGCTCTGCATTTTCTTCGTTAATGAAAAATATTATTTCAGGAAAAACGTTAGTTTAGAAGCATTGCAAATATCTTAATCTGATGACTAACTACGCTTGTGTCTTTTTTTTATTAAATTTTCTTCAAATTTAAATTGGCAAAAAAATTCTAAAATTGAGATTGCAAAAAGAATTGATTCGGGAAGAAGAATCGGCATTCATTGCTGTTAGATCTCTGCAAAGTTCATCCAAACTTTGTAATCGTCCAGGTGCAGCGGAGAAAAACGAAGCTGCTAAAACTTTAAATGCAGATAGTAAAAATAAGTGTCAGACTTAATGCATTATGAGACAGTGAGAACTTGGAACAAGACTAAGTAACTGTCAACAAACAAATGAGCAGGTAAGAAGTAATTACTCTTCAACAAAGTCCTATAGACTAATTATATTAACAATAGATGCATCTTACAGATAATGTTGAAACGAGCAAAAGACAACTGCAGTCATTTAACTGACAAAAGAAACAAGCCACACACAAAGTTTGGTAATCTTAAATCTTGAAGGACAAAGTACTTCCAAAACTTTCAGTATTCTGTCTTGGCTTAATCTTTGATGCAACATTAACTCCACGGCGTGGCTTTATTATTACAAAAATGATTCAATATTATTATGATTGAGCAATGATTCAGGGTTATACTAAAGTTTAATTAATCTACACCTAAATATTTTCTAATTGTAAGTATGTATTGACTTTCGGAAGAAGCTCAATTTCTTATTCGAACTCGAAAAACTGCATCATACTGTTGATCGATATTTTATTTGAAAATAATAAGAAGTCTAACATCTCCAAAAATAAAAATTGTGGAACAGATAATAAAGGAATCAGACTATCATTAGATCAAATACCAACTGGCTCGTTGGTCTAGGGGTATGATTTTCGCTTAGGGTGCGAGAGGTCCCGGGTTCAAATCCCGGACGAGCCCAATTGTTTTAATAACTAAAATATTACAATAAGTTAATATGCATTTTAAAGGGTGAGTATTAATTTTAAATTGAAATTACTCCTCTTGTTATTTCAGTAAAACTAATACAAAAATTGATAGCAAAAACATCACCACAACGAACTCCGTCTTGATGCTGAATTCGAGCAACAGTTTTAAAAAATTTTTAAATTCCGGCGGTCATTTTGACCATGTTCCCGAGATAATATCAAAAAAAAAACTAAAAGTATACTCCGTTCACGATGTTTCTGGGACCTAACAGGCCATGCTTTCATTTTGTTAGGTTGCACGTGTTTTCTTTTTTTGTTGAAATTGTACCTGCGACTTCATTTGGCGCTGTTGCACAATTAAAAATTTTGCATAAACGTTTAGTACCAATTACTTTTGTTTTGTTAAAAAGAAATCAAATTTTCCTTATATTTACAAAGTTACAAAAAAAAGAGAACAGCGTGAGGTTAAAGTATCATAAACTCATAACCTTAAAGCACATTGAGCGTCTCAAACTGTCATTCTTCCACAGCCTAATACCACCCAGAAACATTGTGAACGCTGCGTATACATGTCTCTTAGTTTTTGATATAAAATACGATTCTAAAGTAAAAAAAAAATTTTAAAAATTTTTAAATTGCAAGTCATTTTGACCATGTTCCCGAAGAGATATCAAACAGACATACAGATTTCACGATTTCGGAGTTCATTAAAAATTAAAAGATGATAAATGACTTTTTCTCTTCAAATTAATATGATTTCATATGATACAGACAGACAAACAGACTCATTTATACATTAAAGATCATCATAAATGAAAATACTAGATACAGTCTGACAGTTTTTTTTATGTTGTCACATATATTTTCAAAACAGATAAATAAAAATGATTCACATCATCTTAGCTTCAGTTGCTGCAAGCAAGATATCAGTACAGTGGAAAGTTTGCATTACATGTACCTAAAAACCGAGTTAGCAACAATTACTTTTTTAACAACTGGCTCGTTGGTCTAGGGGTATGATTTTCGCTTAGGGTGCGAGAGGTCCCGGGTTCAAATCCCGGACGAGCCCAGTCTATTGTTTTAAACTATGAAAAGAATAACAATTCTGCTTGCAAACAAATGCAGTTGAACCAGAAATTAATTTTTTTTTGTCGTCTGATTATAACCAAGTAAAATAATATCTCTGCATTAACTTTGCACTTATGTATATCACGGAAACAAATTTTATTGCCAAGGAGAACAAGTTTATCAGTGAAAGTATAGGCATGCTAATGTATGACCTTGTTTATTGCATTGATAAACACATGGTTTTTTATATAGACAACTGATAAACCAAGCGGCTCGTTGGTCTAGGGGTATGATTCTCGCTTTGGGTGCGAGAGGTCCCGGGTTCAAATCCCGGACGAGCCCATTTCTTTTTTTAATTTTAATTTACTTACCGTTTGAAAAAAATTGTCCAGTAATACCTACTTATTTCGATTTTAAAATTATATATAACATACAAAAATTTGAATGTAATCTCTGAATAAAAAGAAACAGAAATTATAAATAGAGTACCACTTAAAAAACTAATTACGATATGTACTACTGCAGTTTTTGATTTTCAGATAGTGAATAATTTTTACATATTCTGGTTTTCAAGTACCATAGTGTTTACGGAGTTTTCTAGTTTTTGCACTAATTTGGATTTCAAACAATGCTTGTTCTATAATAATAGTCAAATTACTGTAGTGTATAATTACAATCATTTTTAGGAGTAACATCGACCGTTAAATTAAGCAGAGAATCGTAGAGAAGCTTAATTAGTTAAAATATCTTTTTTCAGTTAATTAAGGTTCTAACTTAAAAATGTTATTTTTAAAGAATTTGCCCTTTAATTACCCACTTGGTAGGTTGGTAGATACTACAAGTTTAAATTGAAAATTGTGAAACTGCATTGTGTTTATGCTCTTGTAGTGTTTATTATTATTACTATTAGAATTTTCCTTAGTTTGTCCGAAAACTTTTAAACAAAATAGTTTAATACAGTAAATGTAACGTATGTTCTAAAAAAAATCCCTCAAGTAGACCAATATTTATTTCTGGAATACCAATTGTAAGTCATTCTCAATTCTTAAGCGTAAATGTCAACAGATTGATTTCCAAATTAGCTTACTTGTTTTTATTCAACCGACTATATCTACTATTTCTCTTAAGGTTTAGTGCACCAAATATAACTGTACAATGAGTTTACCTTTTACAATAGCTACTATTTTTATACGGAGAAAAGTGAAAACTCAAAGTTAAATTCATGCTAATTATTATATCTTTTAATTTAAATTTTAAAGATTATTTCAATACTTGTAAATTATACGCGTAACATTAATAAAATTTAACCACAAATAATAATAAGAGAATAAATTTCTTACATACTAATTCCTGGGCTTTCTTTCGAAGTTTACCAGCTTGGGTCCAGATAGAATTCCTCTAAAGAATAAATGATATTGGCCAGGGGCCTCAGATGGTTTGTTGAGCAATGAAAACTTGCTCGCTCGACGTCAAATCCAAAACACAAACGCTTGTAAACACTTCAGCATTAATTAAATTAGAGCGTCTTCAAAACTGTTCTTAAAGAAAATTATTTATCCACAACACAATGTCCATCGCGATAATCGGGTGGTTTATACAGAGTAACAAAACATCAAAATCACTTCATTCATGGCCAGCACACAAAATCTCTTTCCCGGTACACCGCCGGCAACTGAGTTGCAAATAAAACGAGAATTGTAACGACACAACACAAGTGATTGGAAATCCAGCAAAATAATGAAGTCTTTACTCAACTTACTGTTAACACACAATCCTCGTTAAGGACAACAACTAAATTGTGAAACAAAGCAAAATCTGGAAGAATGTCGTAACTGTTTTTCTCCGAAAAAACACTATAATTCACAAAATTTCGAATTCACGATATACTTCAAATTCACGTCACGAACTTGACCTTGGGGCCAAAGCGGCCAAAGCAGCCAAAGTTACACTCCCCCAGGGACGCTAACATTTTTCCTGGCGCAAAAACGTTTCACGAAAACCAAAAGTCAGATATACACTGCATTATGAAACTAATACGGGCAGAAATGCAAACTATGGAAAATCACCGACTCCTAGATTTCGACTGTAAACCAGCCTTTCTTACGAACATAAAAACGCTATAACATAAAAAAAGTTTTAGGAATTGATAAACCATAAAAATATTTAGACGTCTAGAAAAACAATTCTACATTGAAATAAAGCGCACGCACATGGTGATTATACTTAACGAACCTTGAACAAATCATCTTTGACAACATAAATAATTTAAACAAAGTTTTAAAGTGAGATAAAATAGTAAATTCATATTAAATAAATATATTTAAAACGAAACTCAAGGTAGAGTCCGGATATGTACGCAGTATTAGAAAACTGACATTATACATATTGTACGTATATATGATACGGATTCTGGTTTTTGGTTTAATACAAAACCATTTGCTTCGAGCATCACTGAAGACTTTCCATTGAGATTTAAACTTATCGAGCTTTTTTTGGTGCTCGAAGATTAAACTGGCAAACACCAAGACACATCTCAGACCACTCAGCAGATAACACAATTGAAGAATGAGACAATATGCCGCAAGATCAGGCTTGAAGGCTTATGTAAAGAATATGACACACCAGAGATCGGTGAAAGTTGCTAATGTTACTAAGATTTCTATTTACTTAAACGACAAAATTTTAGATTTTAATTAAGCCAGTTGTACGCTTTGATTTTTGTAGTTTCTTTAAAGTGAAAATTCTTGTTTAAGATTAATCCCTCATTTCATTTCATTCTTTAGTTTACTAAAAAACGAAATATGTTAAAAGGTAGGTATACACCGTGTGGGTTCATTGTTAATAGAATAAATAAAGACGACTTCAATCTCATGTAATTATATGTAAAACAAAAGAGAAAGATTACTGGTTTTGTGACCCCTCATAAAACAGTAGCATTTTTGATTGATTTATTTATTTTGTCATGTGTTCATCTACCGTTAGGTGTTCGACATAAAATATCTAATTTTACGTGGTCTCCCAGTTTTACTTTTTCCATGTACTTTAGTTTCATAGATCTTTTTTGTTATTCTGTCTTCTCCCATTCTGTGTATGTGTCCAATCCATCCCAGCTGCCTTTCTTCTATGCATTGTTCAGCTAGTTTTATCTTTAACCGATTTATGATCGTCTCGTTTCTTATCCTGTCTCTTATCGTTACTTTTTTTATTTTCCGCAGGAACCTCATTTCTGTAGCTACTATTTTACTTCTATTCCTGTCTGTAATTGCCCATGATTCACTACCATAGATTAACGAGGGCCTTACACCCTTTTTGTATATTTCAGTTTTTATATCTTTAGGTACTTCTTTCTTTTCTAGAAAGGTAGTTCTTAACGTACTGTATACTTTTTCTATTCTTTCTTTGATTTCTTCATCTATGGTTCCCCTTTCTTCTATAATAGTTCCCTGGTAGTTGTATTTTTTTACTTGTTCTAATACTATTCTCTCAATTTTAATACTGTGCTTATTACCTGTTGCCGATATTATCATTGTCTTTGCCTTGTCTATACTTATTTCCACGTTTACTTCTTTTAGTTCTGAATAATATATTTTTAAATTCTCTTGTAGTCCTTCCTCTGAGTGTGCTACTAATATCATGTCGTCTGCAAACAGTAATTCTTATAATTTTACTAATTGAATTTTCAATCTTCCTACTATATTCATGTTTTTGCATTTTTCTTTACTCCTTTTGAGAGCATCGTCCAGGACTATAGAAAATAGTAGGGGGCTCAGCACACATCCACATTCTGCAGACTCTTTATTATACATTCTTACTTTATTTTTGTTATTTCTGTAAAGTGTTTTGATTATTTCAATCGTGCCATTTTCTATTTCTTTTCTTTTCAGGTTATTCCATACACCTTCTCTTTGTATTCTATCGAAGGCTTTCTTTAGAACGATGAAACATTTATGTATTTTCTTCTTTTTTTAAACTAGTTTTTCCCCTAGCTGCCTTATTATAATATTAGGTCTTGTGTACTCTAACCTTTTCTAAATCCAAGTTGTAATACTGCTAATGTGATTTCTAATTTTTCTCTAAATCTTTTCTCTAAAATTCTTGTCAGCACCTTACCCGGTATGCTTGTTACAGTTATGCCTCTATAGTTTGTGCACTCTTTTATATCTTCATTGTCTTTATTATTCATGCGTTCTAGTTCCTTGGTATGTTCTTCGTCTTCACAATATAATTTAGTAGTGTTAAGAACTGCTTGTTTCCTTTTTCCCATGAAATTTATCATTGCGGCTGTTATTTCATCCTGGCCTGGAGCTTTTTCTAGTTTTAGTTTGTTAATAGCTTCCAGCAGTTCTTCTTATGTTGTCTGTGCTATTTCTGCCTCGTTTCCTTCTTTTTGTTGTTCTTCTGGGGCTTGTTCCTGGGCGGGTTCTGTGAGCTTTTCAAAATGTTGCTTCCATCTTTCCATCATGTCATTTTCTTTTATTAGTGTGTTTCCTCTCTTATCTTGTATATTTCTCAGTGTAGGTGCTTTCTTTCTTTTCAGTTGTTTAATTGTCCCGTAGAATAGTTTTTGGTTTTCTGTGTAGTTTTCTTTCATCCTGTGGCCAAATTCTTCTCACGATTTTGTTTAGCAGTTCGAATTGTTTGTTCTGTGTTTTAGATTCGCCACTTTTGGTTTTTAAGTATTTTTTTCATCTATCTTTTATCTCTTTAATTTAACACTTCACTATTTGCTTTTCTTCATAAATGTGTTTTTAATTTTTGTTGTTTCGCAACTTTCTCTTGCTGCTTTTTACATATTTTCTTTGAAAATATTCAACTTTCCTTCCACTACTGTATTCGAGTTATTATTCGTTTTCTACAGTTCTCTTATTCTCTGGTGGTATTTTGTTTTAAATGCGTCTTCTTTTAGCTTATAGCTTTAATTTTTTCTTTTGTTTCTCTTCTTCTTTTTTACTGGTTTCTATCTCTCTGTGTGTGGCTCATGATTTTCAGGATTACTAGATAATGGCCACTTTGTTTTTTGGCTTTTAAATCTTTCATTTCATTCCAATTTTCTTTGTTTATTATGAAATAATCTATAATCGACTTTTTCCTTCTATTGTACACTTCTCATGTATATTTATGTCTGTTTTTATGATTAAACTTTGTGTTTGTTGTAATTAAGGTATTGCTATGCATATATCTATTAATCTTGCTCTGTTGTCATTTCTTGTTTCTTCTCGATTTTTCTCCATATACGTGTCTTTCTATTCCTTGATCATCATTTCCTACTCGTTTATTCATATCTCCCATTATAATAATATTTTGTTTTCCATTATCTATTTCATTTTGTAATATATTGAAAAATTCATCCTTTTCTTCTTTTTATGCATTATCGTTAGGTGCATAAGCTACTGTTGTACTTCAGATTTCATTACCTTCAATTCAACCTTTCGTTTCCACATTTTTCCTTCTGTATGTTCTTAATTTTCTCTGGTTTGATTATGCCAATCCTCCTGCTCTTCTTTGTTTCATATCTACGCCAGACCAATACATCCAGTAACCATTCTTTAATTCTTTTAGTCCTTGTCCTTTTCTTTCTGTTTCAGTTATTCCTAAATAGTCTACGTTTTGCATCTTCACTTCTTCTATTATTTCATTTTCTTTTTCATTTATGCTTATCACATTTTATGTACCCATCTTTATAATAATTTCTCGTGCGCTATTTATTTTTATATTTTTACTGTTTATGCTGCTTGTAGTTGGTTCTGAATTTATCTATAATATATCTATTTTTGGTCTTTCTGTTTGCTTCCTTGTTTTTTTCCTTTTACTGATTGCTTTTGTCGAGGCCATGTTCATTTTCTGGTTTTCTGTTCTCTCATCCATCAGTTTTTTGTAATACGCTTGGTTCTTAATAGGGAACATAAATCTTCTTGCCGGCTTTGTCTATCTTAATCTTCCATCTTACTTTGATCCTCATTCTTATTTTGATTAGAGTCTAGGGGAATCTCGTTCCATTTGTATGTTTTATAACTAGTCAATATCTTTTGGTAACCTAATTTTTGCTAATTCCGTTGATTTTTCTTTTGTACATTCGTTCTTCCTTTTCCCATTTCTTTTCCTTGCGTATCATTTCTTCTTTGATTTGCTTTAAATGACAATTTGTTCTTGCTAGTTCTGCTTTTAGTTCATCGTTGAGTTTTTTGAATTCTTTGAATTCACCCTTCACTTCATTCCTCAGCTCATTAAAGTTTTCTAAACTTGTGTCCTGGGTTTTTTGCTTTAATTCGTTATTATTTACACGTTTCTTTATTCTTCAATATCATGTAATTTTATATAACAAAAGAAAGAAAGACTACTGGTTTTGTTACCCCTCATTAAACAGTAACATCAGCAGATTTCTTACTTAAATTATAATGAAGAAGCTACAAGCCTCATGATAATTTTTTATATTATGAATTAAAATGAATTAATTTTAAATAGTTATTCTAAATATTATACTACGGGCAGGAAATTAATAAAATACATGCTTCAGTAAGATTTGTGTTAATAAGCAAGTTAAGGTAGTTACCACACAACATAAACTAGAAAATCACAATTAGAATTTTAATAGGGATTTCTCAGAGGCTAAGTGGCCAAATTAAACAAGCTTAAACAATAATTAAAATTTCTTGAATTATTATGACTTCTACTTTTGAAGTTACATTAACAGTTTACAATAAAATGTAATGAGATTTTAAGTTCTTTAATCAAAGAGTATATTATGTAAACATGTAGACAATCTAAGTAAAAAAAGTAGAGGGCTCGTCCGGGATTTGAACCCGGGACCTCTCGCACCCAAAGCGAGAATCATACCCCTAGACCAACGAGCCAGTTATAAAAAAATGCCAATTAAAAAACACCTTAATTGATAAAACCGAGGTTTAATTGTTAGAAGTGTTAATTAATGAGTAATAGATTACGCTTATGGCAATCTGATTATGCACACCTGTAGTAGTAACTTTCTAAATGATAATTGTAGGTAATTAGTGGGAAGCGACTTTTATACCATATTAAGTTTTACTAACCGGCTCGTTGGTCTAGGGGTATGATTCTCGCTTTGGGTGCGAGAGGTCCCGGGTTCAAATCCCGGACGAGCCCAATATTTGTTTAACTTTAAGTTTTAGTATGCAAAAAATTTATTATTTGAAGTGGTGTACCTAATGTTTATCATTTGATTTACTTTCATTTACCTTTTATTGTTATTCAGAATTGTGTTTTGTCTCCTTGTTTACTAATTTTAAGTTTAAATGTAGTATATCTTGTAGTATATACTGAATGTAAGAAGAAGATGAGAAGATAACAGTGAAAGTCAATTTTGTTTTGATTATTTTGCATATGAAAGTGTTACTTGATTTTGTTATCGGTAGTTACGAACAGATGTGTAAATGTAGTATAGCAAATGTCAGTACTTAGTATTCACCTTTGATACCAAGGGCGTGAATTTTAAAATTTTGATCCTGTTGACTACAAAATAATTTTCAAAAAAAGTCTTTTTGTAGTTTCTCTTGCTCTGATCTATTTCCATACGACCATACCGTAAGAAGAACACCACCAGCTGTATAGTATTTGCTAAAACAAGCTAGAAAGCGGTGTGATCAATTTAAAAATCTGTGATAAATTTCGTACAATAAGCCTATTGAGCCATACACTTAAAATCTGTTTCAAAATTATACATGCACGATTATACAACAAGTACGAGACGAACTTGGGAGGAACACAATTTGGATTCTGAGGTAGTCTCGGAACCCGCGAAGCCCTTTTTGTAACCCAGCGCTGCAACCACGAAAGAATGATTCATGCTTTGAGAAACGCTGGAATGGATGAAAACGGCATCAGAGTAATAGTTAACTTATATTGGGGTCAGAGGGCGGCAGTACGAGTTGATGGTCAGTACACTGAATCCATGAAAAAAGTTCGGCACGGATGCGTGTTATCGCCCCTGTTGTTTAATTTATATTCAGAACAAATTTTTAGAGAAGCACTAGAAAATATTGATGAGGGCATTAAAATAAATGACGAAGCCATTAACAATATCCGATATACAGATGACAGCATATTAATAGCAGATAGCCAGAAGGGTCTCCAAAAATTAATGAATAGGGTTGCGCAGGAATGTGAACGGTACGGGCTCAGTTTAAATATAAAGAAGACAAAGTATTTGGTCATAAGTAAGTCAAAGATACAGCAACCGGTATTATACGCAAACAATCAAGTAAAAGAACAGTACCAAGTACAGTACCATACACAAAAAATAAAATGTCGAATCAAAAAAGCTACAACCGTGATTTTCAAGATGAAGAATTTAATGTGTATCAGAAACCTTAGTTTACAGCTTAAGAGACGCATTGTTTCAAGTTATATTTACTCTGTGTTATTATACGGTTGCGAGGCATGAACTGTATCAGGAACTATGGAAAAAAAATACAGGTATTCGAAATGTCAATCTATCGGCGGATTTTAAAAGTACTGTAGACCACCAGAGTTACAAACGAAAAAGTTCTCCGAAAGATAAATTGTCAACCTGAACTCATGTTTATGATTAAGAGACGAAGACTGGAATATTTCGGTCATATAATGAGGAACGAAACAAAGTATAGGCTGCTTCAGAATGTTCTCCGGGGAAAAATTCAGGGCAATATAGCTTTCGGAAGAAAAAAGGTCTCTTGGCTTGTTACCTTACACAAATGGTTTGAGAAAACAGCAACTGAACTATTTCGCAGCGCAACGAGCAAAATTCGCATTACCTTGAAGATAGCCAACGTCCAGAACGGATGGGGCACCATAAAAAGAAGAGGATTCGGAATTAAGTACGTACATATCTTTGGTTGATTAAAATGCAAATAAAGGAAAAATATTTTTGGTAGAATCTACAATTTTGAATAATTCAAAACTAATGCTAAGCACGGTGATTTGGTAAATCTAATTGAAAAGTGTGAGAACACAGGCGCACATTGGTGTCATCACAACACAGCTCATTTTAGAAAAAAGTTACTTCAGTTAAATATTAACCAATAAGACATGCTTTTTGGCTGCTGAAGTGGTTTTGATTAGCCGGGCCAATGTTTTTTTTAAGCTAAATTCGGCCCAATGTAAGCCGAGCCCAATTCTTTAGAATTGTTTACAAATGGATTTTAACATTAAATCCAACCTTTATGTAATTTCTTATTTTTGATATATTTAAGTCTTGATCTTAATCGCACATAAGAGTTGTACACTTTATACATTGTAGTCATAACTTATATGAACCTCACTTTAATTATTCGAAGAAAACCGTATGCACAGTCTCATTTAAAGCTTTGCAGTCGCAATGCATTCATCATAATTGTAAAATCTATAAGAAAGAAATATGCCCTACTGCTAACGCTTTACATACCATTACTATGCCTGACCATTGATCCTCAACATACTCACTTGGACAAATAACGTTTCCGCTTTCATTCTTTGGCTCTCTCTCTCTCTCTCTCTCTCTCTCTCTCTCTTTTTCAAACGAAAAATAGAGCTTTTTAAGCATTTCTGTTCGGTTATAGTTTGAGCACTGAGCGCATTGCACTGACGCTTAATAATTTTTTTCAAATAGAATAAGAGAAGAGGAAACAATTTAACAAAAGAAAAATGATGCCATTTTTAATGACCTAAAATAGGATCTCTTTTCAAAAATAAGAAAAAATCATAGCTGAACAAACTATCAGAAAACAACACTAATCCTAAATTCTAACAACACTAGCGGCAGTTGTAGTGCACTCATGGCCTCTGCCGACAGATGTTGAATTGTACACAACCTGTTCACAGTAATCTCTGTTTGTGCAATTTCCTGCTACCATTGTTGCTAGTATGCAGGGCCCTTTGACGAGACAGTTGTCTTATACGTCGGCCAATTTATAATTTGACCCCATTAAGAATGCCAATGCACGTTGCAGAGTGGTACAGAATTTTAGCATAAGAGACCGGTGTGCACTTTAGACTCCATTTTGTTGTACTCCGACATAGGTTTAAACATGTCCAAGGTGCAGATGTCTCAGGCAGATGAAAACAGTAAAAAGATTAATTTAGGTTTATTAATAAAATGCAGTAGTTTAGACTTGAAGTATTTATTTAACTTTAGCAATTTAGCATTTTCTTCAAAGGAAAAAAAATTTGCCTTTTTCAGGGTCTTATGAATTTAACAGCAAGGGCTGTTTTACTTGCCTTTTTCGTTTTTATAACCACCTAAAATCCGATCTCTATCAATCAGCTAATGATTAGCAACAACTCTGATCGTTTAATTTCTCAAAGAAAGAATCAAAGTTCTCTACTTACTTCATACTCAGGAAATTACTTTTTGAAGTTACTTAAGAAAAAAACTTTTGCAACTATTCAGAAAAAAAACGGGTTGTAGTTTAATACAGAATGTGTTGTTCTAAGATTAACACAAATAGGTAAGTAATGTTATCTTTAAAACTTAAAACTATTTTGTATTCTTCAAAATTATGAACGTAAACAAATTAATAAATGTAAAAAATAGGGCTCGTCCGGGATTTGAACCCGGGACCTCTCGCACCCAAAGCGAGAATCATACCCCTAGACCAACGAGCCAGTTAACAAACTCATTTTTCTAGTTCAGAGGATGCGAAAGTCATTAGAAAGTCTTTGTTTACGTTGCTTGAGGTAACACTTATTGTGTTTACGTTCTCTTTTAATAGACAATTTAAAAAACACATATTTACTATTTAAATTCGTTAAGGTAAAAACTAAGAAACCTGAGAAATCTACTGTTATTCAAACTTTTCATTGCCGTGGTATTATTAATGTCTTATCGTAACCTTTAATTGTTCCAACATTTTAGCTTTTTAAATAATATTGTTGATCAAAATTCATTTGTTTCATTATTATAAAATTTGCTGAGTAGCTGGCTCGTTGGTCTAGGGGTATGATTCTCGCTTTGGGTGCGAGAGGTCCCGGGTTCAAATCCCGGACGAGCCCATCTTTTTGGGTTTTTGTCGTTGCTTACATTGTTAGAAGCAAGAACAGCAAAGAAAATTCCCCAAAAACTTTTTCATTTACGGATTTATACATTTCTTTGAGAAGAAGAAGAAAGAAAGAAGAAGGACAAGAACCTTTATCACGTATGGGAGATACCCCCAAACAAACGCTACATTTAACCATACAATATCACAGTCACAAAAAGGTAAAAAAGGGGTTCGACATGTAGACAACTGGAAACAAAATGTGAGAAACAGAAAACTCTTTAAATCTAAAAATTAACGTCGTGATATTCCAAACTGTAAATGCAAGTGCAGCTCCAAGTTAAGCTTAGCCGAAGAAGTTAATATTTTTCAAAAGTTTCCTGCACTTGCAAAACATTCCGAAGAAACAATCTACTTATAGGGGTGTATTAAAAATGCAGAAATATCTAGATTAAGTCCTCGTAACAAAAATAATCCGCAAAAGAGCGATAAATTTAAATATTTTGTTTTCGATTTAAACGACAGACCTATAGAATTATGTCAGCAAGCTTTCTTATCTATTTATGGTATATTTAAATCCCATCTAGAAGAAAAAAGTCAAAACTAAAGCTAAGCCTAGAAATAATACAGGGTGCCATAGCACCAGACCAAACAGAACAAGTGAACAGACATTAGATTTAATTTGAGAATCTTTTTCAAAATATACTTATAGAGTATTTCAGAAATCAGCTGTTCCGGAATCAGGAGACGTTGACCTTCACATACGAACATATTGTTAGCTTAATCCCTCACTGGGAAAGTAAGTATCTAAAGAGAGTGTAGTACAATCTCTATTTCGTTTATTTGTGTATCGCTCGAACCTGCTGCGGTTCGACCTTGGCAGACATCTCGCCTACTGACCTAGAGTAGAGTAGAGTCTTCCATTCATAATTAGGTTACGGACTTTCTACTGCAGCTGGCGCCTTCTCGATCTTGAAGGGAATGGATCAAAGAAGTAGAAGAATTCTAAACAAGATTCTAGTAGTTTACATTTAAATTTATAAGGTAAGAGATTCCAATTACCAACGAAAGTGTTGGGTTGAAATTTACGAAGGTAGTTAATTTGGTTACCTCATTTTATTGCGACAAATTAATTAAGATAATTGCAATCTGCCAAGAAATATAATTATTAGTAGAAGATTTAAATCTGAAGTCTTTGTTGTGAAGAATTGTTACATTTTGTCAAAAATTAGAATTAATAATAAACACAATAATAAAGACACTTAGATGTTCTTTGCCTGAAAGTTTCGAGAGTAAGGACCCGTGAGTTTTTCTTGACCTACCACAACGACTCTGACTCTCTTGAGCTTATGTGATTGCTTATTTTTGAACCGACCAAATATCTAATAACCTTAATATTGAAACTAGAAAGCTGATATTTGGCTTAACGAAACTAGATCAGAAAATTACAAGCCAAGCAAAAGAGTGAAATATCAGAACATAAATATTTTGTAAACTAGCTTTAAAGCGTCTCCTGGAGTCCTATAATTTTATTTTTCTTTCTAACTATATCTAAATGTTTATTTCTAAAATAAAATTATGTACTTTTATAACTGTTTTATTTATATTCAACTAAAAAGGGCTTACCGAGAGATATTTTACTTTAACAAATTTATACTTGCATAACTTTCAGACTTTTAGATTCAAATCTAAAGTTTACAATTTAAGCTACTTATTGAATTATAAGCAAATCTAAAAACGAAAAATTAAAACACAAACTTCAGTCCTAAAAGAAATTCCGTATAAAACTTTAAGCGACTTTCAGAAGCTTCTGAGATTTTCGGAATCGTTAAAAGAGTTTAGAAAATTTAAACCTTTTATATTTGAACTAGTTCTTAAGTTCATTTGTTTGAACAGCAATCGCAAACTGCACTCGTCATATTGTTTGCTACTCGAATGAATAATTTATAGAAAAGTTTAGACGACGAAGCTTTTACTGCTTGTGCTTTTATGTGGCGTATGGCATTATTCATAATTGGAAAACTGTCGCCAGGTTTCATGAAAACGTAAAAAAGTTTTTGCCCATAAAATAATTTGAAAATAGGTGAAATTTTATCTGAATTTTCGTTACCGTCTGGATTTAGTTTTTATTGTTAAATTGTTATTGCCTCGTTACTATTATTAGAAACAAGTAATTGGTAACACCATAAAAATAAATTAATTATTTCAACTGGATTTACTTAAAAAGTTTTCTTGTAATGTTTTTCTTCGTGCATCAGAAGTTCTTGGCCAATCACCGTCGTCTGAATGATAATTTTCTAGTAAAGTACCCAACTTTAAAATTGAGTTTATAGTTGTAGAATATGGGAAAGGAAATTGCATTTCTGCTCACGTTTGTGTATATAACTGAGTTTTCTTAACTCTGAATTACCTGCTATATGACACGAAGCTTTGGAGAATATGAGAAAGAGCTTAGTTTACAAAGATGAGACTCGATCTAAACTTGTATTTGTTTTGAAGCTACTTAAATGTAAATTGGTAGAAAAATATTTTGATAACGATCAAATTTAATTTATTTTAAATGTTATTTTCGAAAACGACTTTGTCAAATCTAATCTTTCACGAAAGCGTAGTTGAATTTCTAAATCTCAGAATTTTTTCAAAAATCGGATCTTTCTAGGAAACTGAATTGTTTATCTAAACAAGATTTGAAAATCTAGAAGAAAGCTTTCTAAGGACATTTGGAGAAAATAATAAAAAATCACGTGGCGTAAAGTAGAAAGAAAGAACAAAGACGTGCTCTTATTACAACTGAAAAGCACCCTGTATAGAAATTCTTCATAATACTTTGTTTTATGTTTTATTGAGAATTTCTCTTTAGTAAACCTATATTTTATTCAAAATTTAATATCAATCATAATAAAGAGCCTCTCAATTAGGGTAGGGTAATTATAGTTGATCGATATTGCTTTTGAGATGTAAATTTGTGTAATTATTACAGGGGTTCGTGCAGATGCATAAATGGGTAAGCTTAATATTTCTTGTTCTATTCTGTACCTTTGAATATACAGTTATAAGTTCAAGGCAGTTCCATTTCTTACATAATATTCCCAATCCTAATCCAATAATTAATGCTTACGTAAATTACATAGTGCAGGATTATTATTAAATAACTTCCATATCATTAGATAACTTCGGCAAGAATACCGTAGAAATATCAAAACAAAAGCTACTAGTGGTCAAATAATAAGCGGAATGATTGACGTGCTGTTGAGAGAGCTATCAGCCGTTAGTTGTAATTGACTTTCTCATGGACGATTAACGCAATCTAATATTGACACTTGTTCGAAGAAGAGAAAAATGTTATCAGAGCGTTATGAGATTTATTGAACATAAGAATGCGTTATTTGATTTGAAGTTTCTGCCCTTTATAAAGTTTGAAGCCTTCTCCTAGATGTCATCTCATAACCTCAAACGGTTTTCTATCCAGGAGGTTCTTAAATTCGTTTTTCTTTAAAATTAATTAAATTGCGTAAAACTCAGACACTGCCTGGTATCAACAATTTTTAGCCTTGATTACATTTATCCAAATAAGTTTTCACTAGGAATTCGAAGTATCAGATTGCGTATGGCAGTTGAAAATAGTTTTTCAAAAATTAAATTTTCCATTTTTTATAGATTTAAAATGCAATTTGTTGTGATAAATTATAAAACAAGTTTATTAGCTTCAGTGAGATTGTTCTTTCTCTACTTAAAGGTCCAAGATTCTTAACATTTCATACAGTTAGGGAAAACCCTGATTATCAGTATCTGTTTGCCAGAACCTTATTTAAAGGTACAACTTATTTGCGTCTCAACAATCACTTCAATGAATTCATCAATGGGTACCGTTCCTGCTCATACTCTTTTTTCTTCGGTCTTGGTCTTGATTCAAGTGGTAGAGAAAGATAGATATCACCTCGTTTTAGCTGTGGTAAGTTTCATGGTGTGGTGCAAATCCAAATTAACACAATTTCTAAGTTTTAGGCATTTGACATCTTTTATTGTTGGGAAAACCTTAATTCTCCTTTGGGAGAGGTGTTGTACTGTGATGTAAATTCTGGCAGTTTTGGATTAAACTTGAATTGAATTTATTTGAACACTTGGGCTAAATTTTTATTTGGCTATACCGTGGACCAAATCGTCCTAAATATCTTTTCTCGACAATTTTTATATTTGGTTTGAGGTAAATTTTTAGTAGGGTTGGAAAATTGCATTTTGATTACATCACTTGTAACCCATGCAAAACGAATCGCGTCTAAATCAATATCTGAACCTCCATTGTTAGTCAAATGTGATTTCAAAACTGCAAGTTGTAAATTTCGTCTTTCGTTTTGGAAATCAGTTTATATGTAACTTTTATTTTGATACATACTTTTGGACACCATATATGTACACGACCAATAGTGCCACCTTATCCTTTTTATCTACTGCTTACAATTAGTAGTAGATTCTTATAGTGTTTAATTTATTTATACACATAAAAGGCTTTTCATCAGTATGGTAATGGTAATAGTTGTGGAAGCACTAGGTAAAGCACTTGGTAAAAGTCAATCTTGAATGTTTGTAAACGTACACCAAAGTAACAGCTGATGTAAAACAGTAAAAAGTAGTTTAATTATTAATGAAAAGCAATCCATTAAATAAACTGTTTTGTTAAATCATTTCAGATTAAAAAGAAAAAATAATATTGGGCTCGTCCGGGATTTGAACCCGGGACCTCTCGCACCCAAAGCGAGAATCATACCCCTAGACCAACGAGCCTGTTATTTTAGTCAAATAAGTCATTAAAAGGCGTTTCGCACTAATTAAGGTAATTATATTAAACCATTAGAAAGTTTATGTTAACAGTTATTACAAACCTTGAGGTAATTTTAAGACTGGCGGTTATTAAAAAACAAAGTTTAATGGTATCTTTTTAAATTCAAAATATAAGAATACTCCCTTAAATTATTGTGTATTATTATGTTTAATTTCTTTTTTGGGTGCAAGAGGTCCAGGGTTCAAATCCCAGACGAGCCCCATTGCATTTTTGTTATTTTAGGACATTACACAAAAATTCCACATACTTGAACTTTAAACACTGGATAGCACATTTACTTCTGGTTTAATTGTCTGCGTAATGATCACTTTTTATTAGATTGTTTACATTAATCTGTCGCAATATTTAACATTGAATAACTCCGTATAAGTAAAATACAAATGAGAATAAAAATGTAATGTTGAATATAAGTACTACTGACGCAGCTTAACCTATCAGATCAGCAGTAAAACTCTTTTATAGAGCTGGTACAAAAAATCACTAGAACTTAGTGCACAGTGTATCAGACCTAATGAAAAAGCGTGTAGCTGACAGAGTTTACGGTTAATAGAAACACCAAAGTGGTTTTAAAGAAATGTTTACTTTACTGGTAAAAAGATTGGTGTGACAATTGATGTCCTCCTAGACAATACAAGCTATTTGATGTACAGTTTGGTTTTATAAACTATAGTTTAAGAAATTTATAGCAACTTCTTAAATCATGAAAAAAAGTTAGACTATTGTATTGAAGAGTGAAGATATTGGTGCTTCCACCATTTCTCATTCATTGCCATAAGGATCAGAATTTAAAATTCCAGGCTGCAGTCCATCCACACTGTCGTCGCTGCTTCAGACGTACCCTGGATTAGAAGGCCCAGGTTTTCTAAACATCACCAGAGCTTTTGGTTTGTCTACAACCACCACCAAGCTCCCCACGTTCTTGATTTCTTGTTTCTCTACAGTCCACATATTCAATGCATGCGTTGTTTATATGTTGCACCAGCGTCTGAAGATCTTCAATACAGTCTGATATTACAGCGTTGTCATCCGCATATCGTATGTTGTTAAGCCTTTTTCCATTGACTTTTACTCCTGCTTCAACATCGTGTAAGGCCTGCTGGAAAATTGTCTAGGAGTATAAATTAAATAAAAGCGGCGATAATATACAGCCTTGTCTTACACCTCGCATTATTTTGATGTTTTCGTTATTTTTATTTTCCATTCGTACGTTTGCTTCTTGCTGCCAGTATAAGTTTTGGATGATTCTAATATCGACGGGATCAATTTTTTTTCTTAGTAAATTTATTAGCAGATCATGTTTTACAATGTCTAACGCCTTTTCAAAAGCAATAAAGCAGGTATAAAGGTCTATAATCATGTCGAGGCATCTCTGTATCAGTACATTGATGCTGAAGAGAGCTTCTTTCGTGCCCACTGTATTTCGGAAGCCAAATTCTAATGTTTTATGTATTGTATTATGAATAACTTTTAAATAAGGTATACTTTTAATGTATGACTCATTAGGAAAATTATTCTTTGGTCAGCACATTCTACTTCCTTTGCCTTTTTTTGGGAAAGCAATAAACGTTGATCTTAACCATTCTTGTGAGATGATTCCAGTGCTATAGATTGTGTTAAAGAGGTTAATATTTCTATATTTTCGTCATTAATCATCCGTACCAATTCTACAGGGACTTCATCTAGATCCGCCGTCTTTTTCTTCTTTATGTATTTCAGCGCATGTTCTACTTCTTTTTTCTAGTACTTCCAGACCCGTTATGTTTTTCGTTTCTGTACTTTCTAATCTTTCATCTAAGTATTATAGCTCTTCTATACTATATTGTTTCCAACGTTCAAGCTTTTGTTTAGTGTCTGTTATGATATTACTATTTCTGTCTTTCAATACTGCTTTCTTTTAGTCGTCCCCGTTACTTCTTTTATTTTCTTATGCATATTGAACGTGACATGTTTATGTTCAAGTTCTTTTATTTCCTTGAACAGATTAGCTATCCAGGCCTCTTTCGCTTCCTTAATTTTTATTATGATTTTTCTATGTATACGTTTATATTCTACATCGTTACCGGCAATTTTTGCTTTTCTACGTTTACTCATATATTTTAAAATTTCATCTGTCATCAACTATTGTTTATTAATATTTCTTTCTGGTGATAATGTGTTAATGCTAGCACACTTGATACTTGTCCATTTTTTATTTGTATATTGATCTTCAGTAATGTTACTCCTTTTCATGTTTTTCATGTTTTTGAAATTCACGTTTATTTTATGAGCCACTGTCTGTCTTATGGTTTTATCTTGTAGTTTGCTTATGTCACATATCTTAGTGGAACCTAGTTTTACGCTTTTTAGTCTTATTCGAGCCACTGCTACAACAGGGTTGTAGTTGTCCGAGTTGGTATCATCTCCCGGGTACGTTTTGACTGATAGTATGCAATGTGATCAATTTGGTTTCTTATTACTTGGTTTTGCGAATCTGCTGGCGATCTCCATGAATATAGTTTCAGTAAAAGAAGTTTATAAAAAGTTACTATGAGTTCATGTGTTTGACAAAATTCTACTAATCTGTCTCCACGTTCATTTCTATCCCCCATTTTTCTGTTGCTCTTTTTCCCAGCTTTGAATTGAGATCTCCCATTACTATTGTTATTTTGTGCATTTTGATAATTTTTAATAGCTGATTGATTTGTTCATAGAAATCCTCGATTACTTCATCAGGTTTATCTACTGTTGGAGCATACACTTGTATTATATTTATCTTCCTGTTGGTCTGCGAATGCAGTTGTATCATTATTACTCGTTGTGAAAGGGACAAAATTTGATACACATTTATGTAATTCTTTACTGACGGGTAAAGCCATTCCGTGTTTGTGTTTACCGAAATAGTATATATGACCCTTTGCAGTTGCTTGATGTCCGTTTGGCAACCACCTAACATCACTTAGACCAAGAATACTTATATTTAGTCGTTCCATTTCTACCACAGGATTGTAGAGTTTTCCTACTTGATATAAACTGCGAACACTAGCTAGATAATTTTATAATACTACAACGACCCACATAATCCTTGACATTGTGACTCTCAGCTCGCAGTCACTGCAGCTATGTGGGTTAGATAGCTTGTTATGTTCACTACTGTCTCGCCAACAACTTCCACCACCAACCGATAAAGACAACAAGTTCTAGGTTTCTTGCTAACGATTGCAATAACTTCATATCACGTATGCCAATCCGTTGGGTTCAGTTAGTTACTCTCATTAAAGTTTTTTTGGGCTTCTGTTCCTGAGAACCGACAGTATCGCAAACTTCGCAGTGACCCGAAGGGGTGACAACGCGAAATAAAAAACTATCTACAGTTATCGGGATCTGCTTTTCGTGCTCTCCAGGGGGTTTCTCTACAAGGTAAGACACCACTTGAACTGTTGCAAGGGGCCGAAGTCACCGCTATGTCACCCGCCCAATTAATAATGGTAAAAATCAAAAATTGTAAAAATGTGGTATTTTTGCTTTTCGTTTGTCGCTATTTACGTAAATTTGGTTTTGATAAAAAATCCTTTAGCAGCTTCAAATGTTCAATGCCTTATTAAGCGAGTAAACAGTACGTTGACCCGTTCTGACTTAAAATCGTATTAAATACTTGCAGTTTAACAATATCGTTAACAACAGCATTTCTCTCTTGCTATATAGGTACTTTAATAAAATTCTTCAACTTAATTTGTCTTGTGATACTTATTTCGAATGCATGCGCTAAAGACAATCCTTTGAATCGTTATATTGATCATCACGACATCATAGTCTTGGAGCCCTTGAAACCTACTTTCTAGCTACAAACTTTCAACAGTTAGCAAACTCGATTCGGATCACAATTCTGTTTTTCTGTACCTGGGCGACTTAAAAGAAACTTCTCCTGATCGTCAAGTTTTTATATCTTAGCCAGCTTTTCAAGATCATCTCCAAGCCAATTAGCTTCACTATTCCATCTTTGTGGCAAACCTTCCAACTTTTGAAGCTACCTACACTGCCTTCTTTATAAATAATACGACCGTCTGGATCACCTCCAGAGATTCTTAATTCATCTCTGCAAGACTAGAACCGGCAGCCGAAGATATCGAAAATTGGTTCATGACCTAAACCCGACAAATAAATTATTCCTGTATAAAATCCCCACCCATCCTATCCTTACGTAGACTGTACCAGCCTGGAGATATGCCAACAGCTGTCGCATTCACAAACTACAAGTCATTCAGAATAAATCTCTTTGTCTTACGTTCAGTGCTTTATGATACATCCGAAACGTCGACGTACATCGAGCTACCGACATGCCTATCGGCTACGGCCGAGAAATTCTACACCAACTTACCACTGACCAGCAATCCACTGATATACTCTCTTAGGCAATTACAAAGCAGATGACCATCTTCGACATCCAAGACCAAAGAACATGCTTTAACCAGAATAAGCAACGGACTGTCCCGTAACCCATCAAAACTTCACCATCGCCAACATTCAACCAGATGACGGAGGTGAAATCCGAAGGCTAGGAACTCAGCAGACAAAGATAGATACAGGATACGGGATATTGCAGATGTAAGATCGGATTAGTCTCGTAAGAAGGTGACGATAAATCTTCTGGCCTAATAAAGCTTTTTGAGAGAATAATTTGTTGATGCAGTTTCTGAGTATTACGAATTTATGTAGATTTTGCTTGTTTACTAATCTTCTGGCCTTGCTGTCATTTTGGAAAATGTTTGGTCCCTATTAAACCACATGAAGGAATATTAGAGAAAGCTCACCTGGTATATGACAAGTTCTAGCCTAGAGGTAATGCATTTCTCTAACGTGTTACTTTGCGTATCGTACTTTGTTAGTTTTCTTGTCTTGTACAATCCTAGTTTGTTTCTCATATGTAAGAAATTCGTAAACAAATGAACTATTAGACCAGACATCTCTTGTAAGAAGACCTAACAAAAAAACTACGTAGCATTAAAAGAAGGAATTGCGTTGCATTGTGTACTGATAAATTAAAAGAGTTCTTTCTTCATTTGTTTATCAATAGAACAAGAAGAGGAAATTAAAAGAAAGGAAGAAGAAGGAAACAAAGAAAATTAAGAAACTAAATAAAAAGTAAATAGAATGTCTTGTAAAATGAAAAAAAACAGTAAAAGAAGAACGGAAATAGATAGAAACAAAGAAACTAAAACAAGAAATAAGGTATAAGAAGGTAAAAAAAGAAAACACTTAAATCTTCAGTATATAAAGTTATTGGAAGGCAAGTTCATTTATCAATATACTTCTACATCGCGTTGATGTTTAATTTTTAAGAACGAACTTGAAAGAAAAGAAATATTTTAGTTTTCGCATCTTTTTTATAGTGAGTTAATAATTAAACATAAACTAGAAGAGAATGTTCTATACGTAAACATTTTAAACTCCTAACTGACTTTTCATTATATTATGTACAGTAGCGGATATCCCAAGAAGAAAAACAAGCAAGTGCTTGGGGCTCCGCACTGGAATGGGCTCCGCGAACAATAATGATGTTAATGTATCTGATGTAGTGGAGAATCTGATTCCTAGAGATTTGTTTCGAGTTCAGTCCTTCATCGTAATAATTAATACTTTGTTAACGAACCTAGAAAAACGAGGCAAAGTATACACCATCACTGCAAACTCATTTTCGTTCCTTACAGATTTAAACACACCTGAAGTAATCATAAGAGAAAACATTGAAAAGTGCGTGTGGGGGAGGGGGGACAAAATATTTCAAGTCTTGGGGCCCGTTTGAAGACAAATCCGGCACTGATTATGTACCACAACGTTTTGGGCTGTTCTTATTAGTATAATAATGGTGCAACTAAACACCACTTATTATCTGCTGGTTATTGATAAATATGATAATGAATTAATAGGTATACTTTGCGCCTATACATACTTATTAAGTAAGATGAACTCGTTAATAATGAAAGTGGTTTCCAGTGAACAATGTTCAGTTTATCAGTTGGCTCGTTGGTCTAGGGGTATGATTCTCGCTTTGGGTGCGAGAGGTCCCGGGTTCAAATCCCGGACGAGCCCATGTATGTTTTGGTACAAATAAGAATAATATAACTAACATAATAATTAACCCGATAATCATATTGATACTGGATCTTAATAAAAAATATTTTACAGTTAGCATTATTAGCATTAGAAGAGCTCGTTTTATTTTTATTTTAATCATCTCACAGAAGCAAAAGCTTCTGAAGCCGGTGCCATGTGCACCATTATCGTTGACTCTGTCTGTCTGTCTATGTAATTTAAGAAAACATACATAAAATTATACTCCACGCAATACTCGTACAAACATACGTAGGTGAAAGGAGTGAATGAATTAACACGTGAGACCTTGAATGCGTAGATAGAAAGTTTTGTTCTACTTCTCAATTTTAAACGATCCGACTGTTTTAATAACAATCTTTTTTTAACAACTGGCTCGTTGGTCTAGGGGTATGATTTTCGCTTAGGGTGCGAGAGGTCCCGGGTTCAAATCCCGGACGAGCCCAATTTTTTTATTTTTTTAATTTATTCTTTCAACAAGCCTTTAAATAATGTAAATGTTTTGCAGAGCAAAAAAATTAAAACAAATAATATTGCGTATTTTTTAGATTCTTATTAAGAAAATTAAAAATAGCTCTGTTTCGTCAGCAGCTACGTAAATGCTCCCATTATAAATATTTTTTAAATAAAAATTAAACAATAACACTGTTGTTTTATTATAGTTATCAGTTTATTACGAATGGTAACTTTGTTATACAGGGTATTTGAAAAGCGTGAACTTGTAGTTCAAACGAATGCAGCTACGACAGTATAAAACCAATTATTATTCACCGTAGATCTAAGCAGGTTTGGTTCCTGTTATAACAACAATTATCAATAATCTCTTTTATTTACATTCTTGTAGGTAAGCTGCAAACTATAATTTAAAGGAAAGCCTAGTTTTAATCTTTCAGTATATCTAAATTATTATTACACTTACATACCACCACAGAGTACCGATTATAGCCCTGATAATAACAGGGTATGTGCTTAAAACTAAAATTATGTCTAACATTAAAAAGAAATTATGATAACATAAACACGTAAAATATAAGGTAGAAAGCAGTTGAAAATTTTATACAAATTTGTAAATAGTATTTAATGAACATTAACTGATTAAGCATGCCATATTTGGGTAATAATAAATTAATAAAGCATGATAACTAACGATAAGTGAAACTTTTACGGTGGCAATAACAACTTGAATATTATTGATTTTATGATATACAGAATTGATTATCAACAAACATAACAATTATTAAAACAACTTTAATTATAGTAAAATAAAGTTAATATGGTCACGACAACTATAGATGGAATTCTACTAGTGCAAGAAATAAAAAGGTACAAACCACAAATTTATCAAGAAACAAGAAACTAGAAATAAAAGTAAAAAGAGATCCTTTACTCTTGAATAAATCACTCATAAAACAAATATGGAAACATAAAAAAGACCCAGCAGTGGTTCTCAATCAAGTTCGAGTATAAAAAAAACTTTTTTTACGATTAACCCTTGCAATAAAGAAGTCCCTATTAAGAAAATTAGATTTTATGTATGAGAGCAATAAAATTCTAAAGTTTTGGCAACGTTATTAAGATATTCCCGTTAGATATCTATTGTTAAAGAAAAATCTCACTTACTTAGAAAGTTGAAAAAATCTAGAGTGAATGAACCTTGTTCTTTACCGAGGCCTTCGAATTACCTTTGTGTATTAGTTTGACATTACTCTACAGTTTAGTACGAATTAGCATTCTTTCAGCTTTTACTAGGAAGTAAGTACATGGCCACAGAACTGTTTAAATCTTGATTTTGACAACAATAGTGTAACTAAAACATTATCTAAAGTTTGATACCATATCCGATTGTACAAAATCAGGCCACCCACGGTCTGTGAATACAACTAATCTTCAATACAAATGTATGCATCTTGCCAAAACTACTTTTCTATTAATTCTTTACAAAGCTTCAACATTCTTACGGATGGTACGAAGAAAGATAAGGTAAGGTTTCAAAAGGTAATGGGACTACGTCTCTCAAAAACGGTTAATTATTGTTTATACGGTTTTGTTTCTTGATAAACCTAAACTGAATAATTATGATGAACAGTAAAGAAGACAAAAACCTGTATTTTTATTATCCCTTTTGTAGAAAGGCCATTGGCCATATGGTCTTAGTCAACTTCATACTCTAATCTGTCATCAAAAGTTTCTTTTCCGCGAAAAACAATATTACATTAATATAACTCGAGTGTAAAGTGGCCTTTTTTAAATTCGAAGAGTATATGGCACAAGCACTGGCTCGAAGATGAGATAAAACTTTGCAACTTTAAGTCTTGGTACAAGAAGGAAAACATAAGAAAACTGTGTTGCTAGCATATTTTCTATCTAACGAGTGTCCCAAAAGTCTTGAAATCAACTCTAGCCATAAAAATGAAAAACGAAGTGCGCCGTAACTGTCACTGATAAAATCTAAGGTTAAGTAACTACTGGCAGGAATTTAGAAATTGATTCTATTGAGAATAAATACAAACATTCTTTGAAAAATAACTCAAGATTAATTCAAAATGAAACAGTATTCATAAGAAATAGTGAAAGTGGTCTTCGTTAACATTTGCACACAGATTTACATTTCGTTTTGACAGTTTTAATTTGACAAATGTGAAAAATGTTAGTGATTAATTTAAGCCACGCGCCATGTTTTTATTTGATACTCTTGATTTCAAGACTTTTGGGACACTCGTTACAATGAATGTAAATTGAAAGATCTGGGAATGCAACGCATAACCACAACGAACACCGTTTTGTTCATTTGGCGGCCATTTTGACCATATTCCCGAGGTGATATCAAAAGACTAAAAGTATACGTGTCTCTTATTTTTTGATGTACAATACAATTCTAAAGTAAAAACAAGATTTTTGAAAACGTTTTAAATTTTGACGGCCATTTTGACCATGTTCCCGACGTTTTTGATGTAGAATTCAAATCTGAAGTCAAAATTTCAAAATCTCAAAAAAACAGAGTTTGCAGATTCAGTAACAACTTCTACAGAGTTCGTTGAAAATTAGTATAAAGGAAAACTCCAAATTAATTGCTTTTTTGCTACAAAAGTAAGATATCTAAAACATTTTTGATCAAAGCTGATGATAATCAATATTTGATAAAGTACGTAATCACATAATAATTGAGCAGACACCAAAACGAGAATTTGTAGGTAATTTACAATGATCTTTGCGTCTTTGGCTGGTAATAATCTTCTGGACATATACTTTTTCCGATAACACGAAGTGTCGTATCTCAAAAAATGCAATTTTTGGGTTACGTCACCAAGTGACGTTATTAAGTGAGGTCTTGGTTAGTGATGGGCATAATCAAATGATTTAACTAATTGAGAGATTAGAAACTGAGAGATTTAAACAGTTGGATGAGAAATTTGAACAACTAGATGGTGGTTTTAACAAGAAGTTCTATAGCAAATGAATGAATATTCCAAGCGAATCATGACTGTTTAAATCTCTCAGTTATAAATTTCTCGAATCAGTAAAATCATTCAAGTTCACTCATGACCAGCTTGGCTCTCACGAAGTGTCGGATTTCAAACTGGCTTAGTATAGTAATAGGCCGATGGGAAACTTGGATAGCGGCGGCTGGGACACATAAATCTCACAAACAAACAAACAAGACATTTTGGTTCATCTGCGGTCTGGCATACGATTGTATAAGTACAGTAATACTCCGATTTACGCTACCCCCATTTACGCCAATTCGAATTTACGCGGTTTTTAAATCTTCTCGTCGATTTGTCTTTTGTTTCCAGAAGGCGTCAGTTCAATTGAAAAAGGGTTACAAATTTTGGAAAACATAGACTCCAACGAGGAAATTTTGCGTGAGAAGAAAAATCTTTAATGCTTCAGACGACTTTGTTAGATTTTATGAAGCCTTCTACGTCAAAGTAACTTCGGTTTATGTTTTTGCAATTCATAATAATATAATTTGTTGTATTATCTAAGATTTTATTACACATTTTTCTTCTAAATCATTGTTTTCTTCAGTCTACGGTCCCAATTAAACATAATTTGTATGTATTTTATGGAAAATTGTACCCTAACTTTCTAAAACATTTTTAAATAAAATTGATAACCACATAAAAAGTTCAACAAAAGAAATTTTGCAAATGCCAAATGATACACCAAATAACTTTTTATATTCAGCCAAATCTGTTAAAGGACTTGAAATTTTTAATTGCTGTTGGGAAGCTTTTATTCAACAATATAACAAATTTTGTATTTTAGAGAAATCAAATTGTGTTTTTACACAGGATTCATATGAATATAAAAAACTTAACTGTCTTAAGAAGCTTGCTATACCTGATGGTAATCTAAATAAGATCTATCAAAATAAAAAGCCCAGTAAATTGATTAGAACTATTCTAAGAGAGAATGAATTTAAAAATTGGTGCAATCTGCCTCAGAAAGGAAAAGGGGTTATTCTCTATAGTCAGGTTAAATCGTCTAACAGGTGGATCTATAATAAACATGGATTGAGTAATTCTGAATGGATTGAATGCTTGAAGATGACCTGTAATGTTTCGGCTGTTCGAGCAGTTCCCGGTCGTAGTACCCACACATACCATTGCAGACATTGCAATGAGTTTGAATCTCTTGGACATGTGTTAGGATACTGTGATTTCGGTGCAACTGCTAGAAGTAGAAGACATAATGAAATAAGAACAATTATAGCTAGGGTATTAAAAGAAAAAGGTTTTGAAGTGCACGAAGAAATTGTTGGTCTATCAGAGAAAGACTGCATTAGGAGGATAGATATAATTGCTATAGACCGAATTAAAAATGTTGCGTTTATTGTAGATCCAACTGTTAGATTTGAAAGTGGTTTAGATCAACCTAAATTAGTTCACGATGAAAAAGAATTTATTTATAAACCTACAATTCCATACTATAAAGATAAATTTAATGTTAAAGTTATAGCAATATTTGGTTTACTGTTTGGATCTCGTGGAACACTTACCAATTCATATATAAATTTCCGAAAGTATTTTAATATTCCTAAATGTTTAGATGAAGAAATTATATTAAAAATATTAAAATCTTGAGTATATACCCTTAGAAATCATTTATTTGGACACAGAAATGTTTGTTAATTATTAATTTATATATTGTTGTTTTTTTGTTGTGTTCGACATCTTTTTAATTTCCATTATATTACTTATTATTGTTACAATTTAAGTTATATATAAGTTCATTTGTTGTATATAGTTACTGTGTTTTTTTGGCAATCTGGACTGTCCAGACAGTTGCTTGGTTAATAAAGATTTATATATATTATATATCTGCATCTCGTTATCAAAACCACATAGAAAACGATTCTTCGACCCTAAGTTGTTGTCGTTTTGTTTTCGACCTATAGATATAGGATTTAATACCATGTGTAAAGGTGCCAAACTCAAAGAACTACATACAACACTGTTTTAGAAGAATTCTAGCCATATTACTAGCAGATACTGGGACAGATATAATTAATCTCAAGCGCCACTAATAGGTTGAAGATTAATAACTGTGGAAGAAGATTACATCGAAAATTCAGTGCAGCAAAAGATTGACATAGCCGAGAAAATATTTAATATCGTAGTGACAACCAATAACCATAGCCGTATACTTCTGCGAGAATAAAGAAAGTGAACATAGTTAGAAAAATCCTTGTTGTTGTACCAGTGAGAATGTTGATCAAAATGGAGTTAACATCAATGCAGTATCTTTAGACAGTAAGGATATTTTTGAACATGAATGCCATAAATATTATAATTGTAACAACTGTAATAAATCTGCAAAATGTTATGTTACATACCGAGGTGGAAAATGTTTGATTATAGCACGAGGTTGTGACCTTCCACTATAATATTTTTTGTTTCAAGTTCGACATTCCTTAGACCCTTAATAATGATTCTGTTTTACATTAGTTCGTTTTATTTTATTTTATATTTTCAAATAATAGCAAAGTCTGGTGTCTTCTAAATCTTAGCTTCTTCAGGTAATTAATTGGATTCGGATTATTATAAAACAGTCTTTTATCTGTAATAATAAAGAAGAAGGAGACATCTTCAATCTTATCTAATTCAAAAAAAGCTTAATCTTAATCGTGTAGTAAGTAGGTAAATACTAGAAAAGGCATAAAGTGCATGGTTTTGGCTTAGGCTATCTAAATAACCGTCATAAGTAGGAACAGAAAAATATGAAAAATGCATAACTGTATCTTTTGAGAGATTCTTTCATAATAATGGAATTAGTTATTCAATTTACTTTTTTCATGGCTGTTTGAGACGAAGAGAAGTAAATTGAGTAATTTTAATGTAAAAATCCGAGAAGGATGTATCAAGAGATGCAGATGCGCATTTTGCATGCTTTTCCTTCCCTAAGTGATATATCATTTCAAGATCTTCTGTACATGGAGTTTATATTTGTAGCTACCCTAAAAGCAAACTATGTTAAGTAAAAAATCTTCAATTTAAAGAATTATTTAAGCTTGGCCTTTCAAACGCTGATAGTTTAAGTGTAGGAACTAATGTTTGTTATCAGAATGTTAGCAGCTAAAAACTCTTGAATTATTTTTTTAAGTGACTTAACATGGTTGATCACAGAGAAAGAAAAACGGAAAAAAAGCTGTGAATTAGGACTTAATGTATTACGTTAAGTCCAGTGAGATTCGTAACGAGCTGTGATAGAAATAAACTGAACTGGTAAATGAAAGACCATTAATTTTTGAGTAACTTAATTTTGCTAAATTTGAACATAACAGCCAAAACAAGATATTTTTTCTACTGTCTAAACAAGGAAAGTTTCTGTATTTACTATAAGGTATTTCGGTCGATGCTATTTTTGCATTTTCAATCTTGGAAACATTTCTGCTGATGGTAGACATCGATATTTGAAATTGTATAGATCACTCTGTAAAAGCTACATTTCAATAAAATTTGTTTTAAGGGACTTTAATCACTAATCAAAAGAAATATAATGCATTCAGAATCTTGTGGAGTTCAACAAGCTTAGAATCGCTGATTAGGAGATTAGAAGTTGAGGACATCCATTCGTTTTTGTACACAGGTGCCAAATACTACTTTTTCTGATCATAAAACTTTATGTAAGAATTGCTAATTTATATAAAATTTTAAATTTATATAAAATGTAAAAAGTAAAGTAAGCAGTAAGAATTAAAGAAAATAACTAAAAAGTCAAATTCATTCCAGAATATTCAGATGAAGCAATAATTATTTGTTGCTTGGGTTTACTATTATTATAAAATCGTATTGAAGTAACGCCATCTTTCATTATGTTTATTCAACAGTATTATTTTTAATTAATTGTGCAGCTTCAAACAACTGTCTATTCACGTATTGTTACGATTTAATTTAACTAAATAAAAGTATTTCAATTTGTACATGTTGCGTCAAACAAAGAGGAAAAAGCATGTATAAATAAGCTGCGGTTAATTGTTATTCATAGATAAATCAAATCCACTTTGTTGCTGTGCACTGCTCATTCAGTGAAGTGAGTACTAATATCGGTTATAACGTCAATGGGTTACGTACCGTATAGACTCCGTGGCGCAACGGTAGCGCGTCTGACTCCAGATCAGAAGGTTGCGTGTTCAAATCACGTCGGGGTCACAACTTTTTATAAATTTGATTTGTTGGTATTTAAACACGAAATTGCAAAAGATGCAATTAGTATTTACTTAGAAATTCGTAACGATAAGATATTTCTGTATTTGATTTATTTAATTTTGATAATTTCCAGAAATATTTGACGTGACTACAAAATACTAAAAATAACACACTAAAACGTAACTGAAATTTTTAATATCGTATATGCAGATGTATAAAAAGTTAAATTCAGATTTTAGAGGAAAATCCAGAAGTTTGTAATATTCAACCAAATCTAAAAATAACTTTTTTAAAGGCATGCTTGGATTTTTCTAGTTATTTTATGAAATTAAAAGTTAGAATTTCGCTTATACTACATATATTTTTATAATGATAGTGAGGCTTATGCTAAATTATTTAAAAGCCAATATCAAATTCCTATAAGTAATTTAATAATTCCAAAAAAATCTCATCCATTAAAATGAAATTTCCATACGCTTTCTACATGCAAATACTTGGATAATTTTCAAGTCTAGAAAAACCATCTAATACAGTGTATTACTAAATATTGTCCTGTTTATGTTGGGATATCGCAACTAATGATAAGGTTTCATTATACACTAGAAACATGTAGGGTCTGATAATGTAATGAAAATGATTTGTACTAACAATGAAATTGAACAATGCTCATTGTACTATATCGCTAAACAACATCTAACATCGACTCCGTGGCGCAACGGTAGCGCGTCTGACTCCAGATCAGAAGGTTGCGTGTTCAAATCACGTCGGGGTCATATCTTTCTTTTTATAAAATCAGATTTAAACAAAATATGTCCGATACAAACTACAAGTCTTGAATGTTGGTAGCAGTAGTAATATACGTTAGCTTTTATTTTTACTTATTGGTTTATTTTAATCTTTAGAAACAAAGTGTAAACTTCTGCTGCAATAATAGAATTACACCCTAATAAGTAATAAATAAGAATAATATAGGGATATCTAGGCCTAATTGGCCTATACTGAATGGCATTGAACATGCATATCTACTCTACTACTTATGTGTTATTTTACGATTATTGAAAATTCAAAACTGTAATAAACCTAATTACAGAGATTAGGTACCTAATGATGTAATTGGGATTCAAATTGCAAAGAAATTTTATCAAAATCACGAACATTAATATCTACTCTACTACTAATGTGTTATTTTGCGGTTTTTGAAAATTCAAAACCGTAATAAACCTAATCACCGAGATTACTTAACGATGCAATTGAGATTCAAATTGCAAAGAAATGAAAATGATATAAAAACAATTATTGACCTGATAGTTACATAATGGATTGATAAAGTAAACCTTTGACAGTATAGAGCACTCGTGCTTAAGACTCTTCTAATGTAATGATGTCTTTAAAGGCAAAGATAAAACTCTCCAAACTCGACATTAACTTGTCCAATTTTAAGTTAAGAATTTTGCAACCGGACACCAGTTGCTGATATCCTTCCGCCAATTGCAAACTTCTGAAGCGAGGCAGTTAGTTACACGTTACACATTGCATATTGACACATATGAATTGGAGTTTCAGTTAATTGTAATTATACTCGCTAATATTGTATTTTTCGGTTACAACATTGTTGGCTCAAACAGGACACCGACCTCTTTGCGCTTTTCCGTCTTATATGAGATATTACAGCAGCAAAACGATTTAACTTTTGAACTGATTTTTGCATCCCGAAGTCGGTGCACCTTGAGGTATTTTGTTGCCTCATTGATTTAATATCAAAAGCCAATCGCGAAGCAGATAAACTTCTTGTTGCACAGAAACTATACAGCATTTAAATTTCTAGTATTATTAAAGTTACGTCGCATAAAATAAAGTACGTATCAAGTTCATCATTCGTTTCAGGAAAAATGTCAATCTGTGTCTAACAGTTAGTCAGTTACATTAAATCTTACAACCTAGTCAACATTGTATTGAGTTGAAAAAACAATGTATCTTTTGAAGTCTCGACTAATTCCGACTATTCCAAACCTTTTTTTACATTAGTTAGTAGATTTGATGCTGAAGACCAATACTTCTCGAATTGTGCTTTCCGAAGAAAAAAATCTTTTTGGTTAATACTTGTATTAAAAGCCTAAACAATATAAGAATTGTCAAAAAGAAAGTTTCTTGGTCGAGAGTGGAAGATCTTTAAAAAGCAAAACTATTGAGTGTTGTTTCAAGCGTTGTCTCTCAGAAATTCTATGTATAATTGATATTTAGAGAGAAAACCTATTAGTAATTTCTATATTATTGTAAATATATATCCATTGCTCTCCAAATGACTAAGCGCGTTTTTTGGATCACAAAACTAGGCAACACACGTAATACGCCATGGCACCTACGTTTTCAGAAAAAAAAACCAAATCAAATATTTGCTAGCGCCTTTGTTAGGCAACCCACATTGCACTTCACAGTCTACTGCGTATTTGGAAAGAAAGAAAACTGAAATCAAGTATTTATGCGAACATTAATTAGGCAACACACATTACACGCCGCAGCCGTCTATGCATGTGATAATATGCAAAAACATCATTTATGCAAGTACCGATTAGGCAGCCTAAACTACACATCGCAGCCGTCTGTAAAATTGATATTCATATAAGATAAAAGATATTGTGCTAGCATTGATTAGGCAACAGACGATACACGTCGTGGTCATATTATGTGCGTTTGAAATAATAATAAATAATAGTAATAATAGTAATGAAAAAGTTTTATAATACTCTAGTTACTTCTCTTGATAAATAAACTGCAATATTTGAAAAAAAGAAAAAACAACATAAAAAACCTCTTAGTGATAACAAAGTATCAGCCAAAGAGGTCAAGAAAAAAACTGAGATTACTCAATCGGTCTGGTTCACAAATGTCAAACTGAATCGAAAGTCTCGGGCAATCCAAAAAGTGTAAACTGTTTAAACTTCCCCAGGGTCGAAAGCCAATACTGTATAACAATTAAAAATAGCAATACTCGTTTCAATAGTGTAGCGAAACTCTTTCATACGTTGTTCTCCGAGAAAACGCACCTAACAACAACCACGAAACCAATAAGAAATCGGTTCTAGGGTAAGAAAAAGACAGATATCATGCTTTAATTTTATAAACAGCTAGCCGTTTTGGTTCACATGCACTGAAGATCAACACAATGGAGTGTTGCAAACCATAAGAGCACGGCAAAGTTAAACGCAGTACTTACATCTTCCATTTTTCAGTTACGTATAATTTTTAAGAAGATAAATGTCCTACTGTCTAAAACTCACAAGCTAAGTAATTTTCTTCTGTTATAGAAAGTTTTGCTGTTGAGCCCGTCTCGTCGTCTTCTTTTAAAAATTTGCTATATTGGGTAAAATATTATTTCATATTCAAACTATGAACAAAGATTCCAAACAAGACTATATGGTGTATGAGCAAAAGTGTAAGTGTAAGCAAATATCTGATACAGACTCCGTGGCGCAACGGTAGCGCGTCTGACTCCAGATCAGAAGGTTGCGTGTTCAAATCACGTCGGGGTCAAGTAAACTTTTTTAAATCTGGTATCAATGGGATTTTATTCTATTATATATTATTGAATTAAACAGGTAGTAATTGTGCTTTCGTTAATGATCCATCGATTTTTACTAAAAATGTTTTTAACTCGGAAAAATGGTAGTTGTCGCGGTGAGCATTGATTAAGGTTACGCATCTAATTCAATACCCAAAGAAAATCATTATACGTGTTACTTTGAATCCTGACTGTAAATCAGGTTTGTTGTAAGAATGACAATTATTCACGTACTGTCTTTGTGAATAACATAAAAGTAGCAAAATAGTATATTTGCGGTATTAGACAGTAGTATATTGTTTTTAATATCTAAACCTTATTTCTTGGACAGTGCTGCTTCCAAGTTACAATAACATAAAAATAAATATTGAGTGCATTCGGCAGACCCAATACTAGACAAACGGTTAGTGAGATTCTGACGACACGCTACGCTACTGTCGACTAGATCAAATTATCTTCTGCTGAACTTGACTATTGATTAGCATCGACTCCGTGGCGCAACGGTAGCGCGTCTGACTCCAGATCAGAAGGCTGCGTGTTCAAATCACGTCGGGGTCATGTGAACTTTTTTAAATCTAATGATGTCAAGGAGATTAAGTTATAAATACTAAGGCCTAGTTTTACAATCTTCGGATAGGTTTCATTGGAATATTACTACTACAAAAAATATTCTCTGTCTCTTAATTTCACCAAGTATTACCTACTAAATACCTATAAGTAGCAGAGATAAATGTTGTATGCATGAGTTTGGATCCTGACTGAAAATTACAAGAATAACAACCCGCATGTTTTCTTTGTAAACAACCTAGAAGTCTCCAGACAGTCGGTCGATTTCTGCTTCCATTATTAAATTTAACTATTCCCTAACTACCATGGCAACGATTTTGTAGTTTTTCTTCTTGTTAAAGACAGATAAAGTTAAACTTCTTAAATCTTTAAAGTAAGTTAGTGAATGGAGAGTAGAAACCGGGCCAATGTGTTAACTCCAATGACCTCACAATAATATACTCGTAATATTTCTTCTTCTTGGAATAAAGAGGAGTTTCCAAGTTATGAAATTAAACATAAAAGTAAACAACGATTGATATCGACTCCGTGGCGCAACGGTAGCGCGTCTGACTCCAGATCAGAAGGTTGCGTGTTCAAATCACGTCGGGGTCATAAACACTTTTTTTGAATCTAATGTCAGTGAGATTAATTCTAAATGCTAAAGTCCTGATCTACAAGCGTTGTAGAAGTTTAACAACTAAAATATTATTGCCACGGACAATATTGTCTGTCATTTAATGCTCCGTCAAGTATTACCTAGTAAATATCTCTAACTTGCAAACATAAAAGTTGTTGTCGTATGCACAAGTTTGAATCCTGACAGCAAATCTGGGTTGCAGAAAAGATAATTCATATGTCGTGTTTGGCAGCAACTTAGAAATCTACAGACAATAGGCCGATTTCTACTGCCATGATTAAATCTAACTATTCTCTAACAACCATATCAACTGGTTCGGACCTTTCTCTACCTGTTCAGAATAGATACAGTGTTACCTTTTTAAATTATCAAAGCTACTGAATGAAGAGTAGAAACCGGTCTAATGTATTTATATTAGTTGAATAGTAACTTCACAGTAATATACCGATAATATTGCTCGTTCTTGAAGTAAAGTTGTGTTACCAAGTTAAGAAACTCAACATAAACGTAAGCAATGATGAACACTGACTCCGTGGCGCAACGGTAGCGCGTCTGACTCCAGATCAGAAGGTTGCGTGTTCAAATCACGTCGGGGTCACTACTTTTTATAAAACAGAACCAATGATAGTATATGTAACAAGAAAAATAAAATTGTACCTACATCTCAATAAAATCTTTAAATCAGTGGTTTTTAAATTGGTCTACTGTCCAATAATTGTAAGTTTAATTTTAACATCTAGGTTTTAAAATAAGTAGGACTTGGCAGACCGCTGTGAATGTTCCATAGAGTTTTTAATTCCTTACCGATAATAGTTTATCGCTTGGTGAATAATGTTAAAGAAACTAAATCTTTTAATTATAATCAATATACAGCGCAACCTAAAATGCTGAAACAAACAATGTAAAGTCTTCATGAAAATAGTAATATGGCTCAATTTTAAATGATTGATTGTTTCAAACAATCTTTAAATCAATATTTTAAATGTGTTTGTGAAAACAAGCTTGGGTGGATTTCTTACCTTCTGGAGCAAAGCAGAACAAGCTCCATTTTATATCAACTTCTGCCAAGCGGTATATTGCTCTTCGTCTTAGTAATTGTTTTAAAATGTATTTGTGTGATTTTTTTGTGGTAATGAATGAAAAATTGTTCTAAACTGGACCTATGTGTTTTGCCTAGTGATTCTCTTGAAAACGGAAATGTAGGTAATAACAGTGAATAGAGAGAAAGACATTGTTGCATGGCCCCCACAGTCTGCTACCTACCAATAAATCCGTAAAGAAGAAATTTATTCTGTTGGTAAACAGCTGCCTGCATAACACAGTTGATCTTTGGTTTTCATTAATTACCGGTCAGAATGCTCAGTTGTGTTCGATGGGTAACCCAAACCACTATAAGCACAGAAATCGAAGAGCTACTATGGAAAAATGCACGTCACTGCTCTGGAAATATTACTGTGGCTGAAGATTTGTCTATAACTACAACATAAGATGAGTTTTTAGGGAACTGGATGATGTATTCACTGAAACATTTTACTACAACAGCAATCGTTTTTTACCAAGCAAAACATGATGCAGACACCTTCATATCTGAGACGACTAAACTATCAAATCAGGATTGTCGTGACGTTGGTAGTTACTCGAGATTATTTGTTCACAATGTCCTTCAAAAGTTTACAACATTTTAAAAATTCAAAATAAAATGAGAAATTGCAAGGACATGATTCTCTTTGCTTATGCATTTTTAACTACTGCAAGAAGGCACGAAAAAGTACGTTTCCAACAATCCAAATCTTTGCTTCCTGCCAGGGATGAAGTACATCAGTACGAATATTGCGTGATTGCGAGTACTTACAGGTTCTACAAGGTAAACTATTGTTCCTGCTCTAGATTTGTTGGCATCAGTACTGGAGTAACTCTTGCATTTGATTAGTTGCAATTACAAGAAAGGATGTGAAGGTTGGTGCGAATGTCGCAGGTTGGGCTCGATGAAGCATGAGGAGGACGATATTATTTAAAAACTTTGTTTTAAAATTTAGTGACATCTTACCCTATTAATTAAAAATAACAAATGCCTAGAAAGTTCAAAAGTTGCGGGGTCTTGAAGACTTTTATTCATCATATCTCAAAACGCAAATCGAAAATGCATTAAGATTTTTTGCAAGTATTGATAGAGTATAAGAACAAAGCTTGGGTACACATTTTCAGCTTTATTCGAATTCCTTTTAGCATTTTAAAAAGTCTTTCCCAATTCTCCTGGGCTATCTGGATAATACAAAATGACAATCGATAACTAAGTTACTTGTGCAGAAATGGAGTAAGTCATGAGAAGAACCAGTTGGTTGCCCAAGGCTTAAAGTAGCTTCTGACGGTTGTGCTTGTAACATGCCAGATATGTTCGAATCTTATTGCTAATTTGTTTGTATTATCCAAGAAAATTTATTATGCAAATGCCAACTCATGACTGTTTTTCAACTAGATAAGATATTTTCAGTATTAAAGTTGTAGCGAACAAAGCTGGAAAACTCAAAGCAACTTGAGAATTCGTGCTTCCTGGACTCGATACAGAAAGCAGAGCAACATTTACCGTCCGAAAGGCATCTGGAAATTGAGTAAATGTTGATATACCAGGTGTGTAAATAAACTAATAAGACTGGAAACGTAACGTTAAATGTGGCAACACTGTGAACTACCGGTTTAAAGATGTAATGTTCTGTCAGTACCAGTTTGAACTCCGTAGAGTCATTTGGTAGTCTGTAGGAATTTTCTTCGTAAACTGTATTTTTCCATTGCGTTCTAAAAATGAGTAATATCAATTTCGAGTAACGTTGCGCTATCAGGTTTTGCTTCAGACTTGGCCACAGTAAGACAGAAACTTTTATAAAGCTTTACTTGTAGTAGACCTACGGAGACAGTGTTTCGTCAAGAACCCAGGTTTTCAGGTGATTTAAGGCATTTTCAGAAGAAAGAGAACAGATTGAAGATGAACCTCGCAGCGGAAGGCCTGCAACTGCAAGAACTAACGAAGATGTTGCCCAAATTCGGGATTTTGTTTTGATGGTCAGAATAACAGGGGACCAGTTGAATTTGACTCACACCACTGTTCTTGAGGTTTCGACCAATGAATTGGGAATGAGGCAAATCTGTGCGAAAATGGTTACGAACACCTTTCGCATTAAGAAAAGAAGAGCAAGAGAGACACGTGTCTTGACTTGTAAAGACATCCTTGTGGCTCCTCAGCCCCTTTAATCCTCGAATTGAGTCTTTTGACTTTTTTCTCATCCCAATAGTGAAAAATCACCTCAAAGGACGTCATTTTGGGACATTAGAAGACATTAAGGCTGCCGTAACCAACAAGCTGAAGGCAATTCCAGTAGCCGAGTTCCAGCACTGCTATGAAGAATGAAAAAATTGTCTCTATCGCTATGAAGTTTCCCAAGTTACCTTGAAGAAGGCAATGTGGAATTGTAAATTGAAGTGAATAAAAAATTATAAAAAAACAGTCTCATTACTTTGGGTTGTGTTTACATGAGACCTAGCCGTGGAAATCTGACAGCTTGAGTCGTTTACTGCATTATTTCGAATTTGCAAATTGTAAAATAATTACAAACTAGATTAAAATAAAAAAAAGGTAACATTAAAAAAATGTCATTTGAAACGCACAGATGGATTCCACTCTAATAAGGATGTAACTAACCACACTGCTTTAGACTTAACAAACCAAAAGTATGGCCAACCCTTATTTAAAAACAACGTAAATAGGTAATAACATTTTATATGCAATTTCAATCTAATAAAGGCATGTAAAGCTGAAATAGGGCAGAAGCTAATAGCGACTCCGTGGCGCAACGGTAGCGCGTCTGACTCCAGATCAGAAGGTTGCGTGTTCAAATCACGTCGGGGTCACTGATTTTTATGGCTACTCTGATCTGTAATCTTTGGAAATATTTTGATTTTGGTATTTGTCTTTAACATTTAGGAATAGGGTATATCATTTTTAGTGGTCACCCAGTAGATAGCCTTCCATGTACTTGCATTTCGTAATGAATTTATTTCTTATTATTTGCATCCTATAATATATTTCTGTTCTTAAATTAGTATTAATAACTAGCAACTGTCTTTTATAAAAACTTGTTAAAAGTAAAATTAATAGCACAACCTCAGGATTTTTTCCGAAAATCAAATGTAGCGTTTTACTAATAAATTGAATTTGATAAAAATTCTAACCTTAAAGAAATCAAAGCCGCCCATATACATACATTAGTCAACTGTACATAATAATATTTGTGATAGCTTTTTAACTTTTAATATCAACTGAATCTTGGTGGCTGAAACTGAAGAGGAGCAACAGTTAGTATCGACTCCGTGGCGCAACGGCAGCGCCCCCGACTCCAGATCAGAAGGTTTCGTGTTTAAATCACGTCGGGGTCAAGCTTTATTTTTTACAGTTTTCCGTAATTAAGATAACACATGCAGCCGTAGCTATCTTATCTTGGGTAAATGATAAAGTCTACACAAGTAGTGTTTAGATAATCTTCATGTACTATGTTGTGAAAATTGAAATTACCCGCAGTGTTTACTGTAATATTGTAAAAAAAACTTTTTCTGTTTTTTCTTTATTTAAATAGTTTGAGGTAGCCGCTATGGCAATGAATAATATTTTAACGATTGTAACAAATTGGAGTAACAGCGTGAGATGTACCAGCAAGAATGTTGTTCAATAGAATATTGAGATCAGTTTAACTTATGTAGATCTCCAATAGTTTTTTGATTATGTTATTAATCTTTAATCATCTTCGTTTTGTAAAACTTTTACAAAGTCTTGCAAGGAAACTTTGCAACACATAAAGGTCACTGATACATTACCGGGTACCTTAAAGTACCATACATACAAGCCAATTTAGCTACTAACCTAATTAATAACAAAGTTTTCGGACGTAAAGGTTTACTATATTATAGTGTTTTAGTTCAATTCGAACTATTCTATTACTTAACAATAGCGGCCGTAAATCACATTGTCCAATAATTATTAACGACTCCGTGGCGCAACGGTAGCGCGTCTGACTCCAGATCAGAAGGTTGCGTGTTCAAATCACGTCGGGGTCATACTCCCATATTTTTGTTATAATTCGTTTTTATTATAATTCTAGTACAAGAAGATCCTTTTTAAATAATTAACATATAATGGTATTTCTGTCTGTCTTGTGTAGCCTGCATAAAATTTCCCAAAAATCAAAAGGGACACAGGAAATGTGAACAGGTAATTCTCATATAGATTTTGAGATGAGTGATAAAGTTTCTACCTAGAATTAAATATTTACATGAGTTCATAAAAATCGAAAAGTGAATTGAAATCACACAATAAAAAAGCTGTTTTTGAAATACTAAACAGAATTTATAAGACATCCTAGTCAACGAGTCAGCTACTTACCAAGTAGAAAAATCTGAAATTATTAAAGAATTTCTGCAAGAAGGAAAAATGAATAACAGGAGATTAAAATTAATTAACCAAAGAATTAAATCGTTCCCAACACGGAAGAAGTAAAAATGTTTAGCCTCTCACAGTCGTTAGGAAGGATTTAAAGGGTTTGTTCTGAAGTTCTAAAAACTACTGCGTCTAAACACCGAGATTGACAACAAGAAACTTTACAGTATGTTGAACACAAAAGGTGGAGTGCTCAAGGCAAAATCGCTCAACCCTTAAATTAAACCCATTGCAAAAACTTTCCTAAACGTTCCCTTTTAATGTTTTAGAAATATGCAGTTTCTTAGTAAAATCCGGGTAAAATCATTTTTATAAAATTTTGTAGTTTACTTCATAAATTGTTCATTATATTAAAACTTTACTTTGTTGTATAAAGCATTATGATTTACGCTTTCAAATTTTCAATCTCGGGTGTTATTGCCTAATGAAGATTAGTTTCTATTTCCAAAATTGACAAAAAAATAATTGCAGAAAGTGTGGTAAAGGAAAAGTAAGAAATGTTTTGCACAAAATAAGTAGTATCTCACGAGTGCACCAATAAATATCAAATTTGCAAGCATACGGTATCGTTTAAAAAAGTACAGAAAAATTCAGTACTGAAGGCAAAGCAAAGTCAGTCTCTCAGCGTCTTGTAAAGTCTGGACTGCCTGAAAATTAAAGTTCAATTTCAATATATGCTGCTAAAAGTCATACTTGGTTTTTGCTACGATTACTAGGCATTTGGAGTATGCTTGCTTTGCGTGATTGATTTTGAGTCGCCAGCAGCCCGTTGCAACCATAGAAAAATAATTTCTGGTAGTTTCAGAAAGAATTAGCATTTTTGCATAATTCTAAACATTTCTAATCTATAGCTGCAAGTTAAAACTGATTCGAATCCAATTTTGTATACATAGTAAACAGATTTGTCCTTAAGAACATTTTCTAGTATCATACCGGCATATTGAAAGTGTTAAAGTTGGCCCGGTAAAAGCTAGGATAACAACAAACGTGTTTTCAACTTGTTAATATCCTAAGAAAATTAAGGTCACTTGGTAAGAGAATGTTTGTACTTACTGGTAGTTCATTTGTAAGGCATGTCAACAAAGGGATGTCACCTTTGCTATTCCTAGATTGCCGGTTAAAAGTTCTGCCACAAACACAAACCTGCTTATAAAAGCATAAAGAAGCTTGTAGTAATGACCGGTCGCAAAGGAAAACGCCAAAGAAGAACCTTAATTACGTTGATACTTGATAGCATGTATGAAAACTGGAGAAGACGTTGTCAACGTAAATGCACAGCTAATGAAAAATACACATTTGAAAGTTATTGAGAGAAAACCTAAGTAACCTTATTATAGTTATATCATTCTCAAACCACTCCACGTACAAACTTTAAGTGTTCAATAAAACATTTATAGGTGTACTGAAATGTTATTACAGCAAAGAGATTAGAACACAGATTCACCATACTCACTGTCCTTTGATATTAGTCATATTGGGGAGTTGTTTGCAATAGCATGTTTAAAGTGTAAGACAAGCAAAGTTGCTGTAAACGGTTTTAATGCGACTAGTATTAATCTTAATGCAGGAATATTTACTGATTTTGATTATATTGCTGCAGAGATAGAAGCAAAAAAGACCTGTAGTACCACCACAGGATCAAGACCTGGTTTATCAAAGGAATCTGATCATCTTAAGAAACCATCACAGAAACCTGATGACCTTACGGAACGAAGTCTTGGGTTTTCAAAAAGCACGATGACTCCTCCACTTTCATATCTTACCTCTGTCCATCACAAAAATTAACTCTATCAATCTCGGAAGCAAAAACTGCACTTCCCCATAGAAAAACGAGCTGTTAAAGAACATTGCATGTAAATCAAAGGTTGAGGGCGTCTAGAAGAAACATTATTTTAATTTACAAAGAACTAATAACAAAATTTAGGTCAAAAGATAAAATCAACCAAAAGGATAAAGCCAAAACAAAGTAAAAACTCTTCGAAAAGTAGTTTACACGAAACAGATTCCACCCTAGCTGACGATGTCAGTAACATGAATCTAGTCCCTGGTAGTTGCAAGGCCGCTAACTCTGATGCCCGTCAGCATTTTTTGTCAAAGAAAAGTATAAGAAGAAGGAGGCAAAGCGGGTAGTCGCTATAGCAAAAGCTAGTACTCAAGATGAATTGTATGAGACTCTGTAAATTTCGGAAGGGCATGATTTCACTCGTGTAAAACAGATTAAAGATGACAGTGGGGAGGTCCTTAGATGCGAAGAGAACACCAAGCAGAGATGCACGACTACTTCAAGAAGCTGTTAAACGAAGACAACTCAAAGATTGACAGAGGACCTGGCCCAATAAGTGAAAATGTAACACCTGGAATAAATCGAGAGGCCTTAAGAAGAACAAAAAACGGTAAGGCGGCGGGGCCTGATAGTGTTCCGGTGGAGACTTGGAAGTCATTGAGAGAGGAGGGAATTGATATGCTATGGATCTCATGTGCAAGGTGTACGTCGAGATCCCGGGAGTCTGAAGGGCAGGCGTTATGGTGCCTATCTATAAAGGAAAAGGAGATATCTATAGAGGTATTATACTTATGTCGCATACGATGAAGGTATGGGAAAGGATCGTGAATAGAGAATACGAGAAGAGACAGCAATCTCAAAAGGCCAGTTTGGTTTAATGCCCTGAGAAGGGAACAACGGATGCCTTGTTCATCTTGAGACAGATATTGGAGAAGTATGGCGAGAAAAAAAAGAGCTTTACCTTATCTTCGTAGATCTTGAGAAGGCGTACGATACAGTGCCGAGGAAGAGATCTGGAGGTGTATGAATATGCGGAAAGTTCTAGAGAAATACGTTCGATTGGTGACAGATATGTATAAGGAAGCTCATAGCTCAGCTTTGAGCCCCTATCTATTTAATCTGATGATGGACGTGTTGACGGAGCATGCCAAGAACCTTTTTCTTTAGGCTGGGCTGTTTTCCGACGACATTGCTATAGTGGAGGAGAGTTGAGGGAAAGCAGATGAAACACTGGAAAATTGAAAGCAGGGAATCGAAGAAGGCAGTGTCAAAATAAGTAGAAAGAAAACTGAGTACCTGTGGTTTGGTGGAGAAGAAAAAGCAAAACAGGGGAAGTTACAGGGAGAAAGTTTGAAATTTTTGACTTCAAATATCTCGAGTCATACGTCACAGAAAGCGGAGACCTCAAAGGAGAGTTAAATCACAGGCCTCGAACAGGTTGTATGAACCTGAAAAAGATTACAGAGGTGCTGTGCGATAAACGAATCAGAAGTAGGACAAAGGGAAGGATTCTTAAATTAGTGGTGAGGCCAGCAATAATCTACGGTAGCGAGACATGATCCGTAAAAAAGGTTCAGAAAAAGAAGTTAGACGTAGCGGAGAAGGTATAATTTAGAAGCTGCAACCATACATTTAATATTTCGGATATTTCAGGATTGTACTAAGGTCCAAGCAAGTACAACAACAACTTATTCAAGCGTTAGTTCACTTGGAAAAGGCAAATAAAACTAAAAATAGTACGTTCGAAGTATTTTGTGTATTTCTTCCTTGTTTTGTTTTTATTTCAGGTTTTTTAAAAATAAATTTAGATCTAAAAATTTTTACCCACCATAAGTATAAAATAATTTAATGCTTTTATGCCACTCTTGTATTTTGACGAGAGGAGCAAGGTCAGAAGTGCAGAATGAACGCGGTGACACTTAGCGGCAAAATCGATTGGGGCTCTATGTGCGGCCTTAGCGGTCTGGAACCAGCGGCGCTACGATGTTAAGGCCCATAGGCACCCGCGTCGTGGTGAGAGGTTTTTCGAAAATATCGAAACGTCCTTTGGTATGTAGATTAGGTACAGGTTTGGTCGCTAGAGGGTGCGACGGGTTGAGCCTAAACGGGCTTCTAACTCAGAAACTACAAGGAGTACGGCGTTCTAGGTTCTATCGTTCGACGGAAACTCACGAAAAACCCCGAATTTCCCCCAAACACCGTTCAGGCGTTTTGCTAGTCTTGTAGTGCCCATCAAAACCGTTCGAATGGTCCGATCGAGGCGATGTTTAAGATCTGTATTGTGGGAGTGCTATTCCGTCCATCCGAGAAAACCCGACTTGATTCGGTTAACTTCGCGCTTTTTTCCATGGCATGCCGAAATGCCTCCGTAAGAAATTTGTAACTCACGAATCGGCAGTCCGATCGAGGTGGAATTTTCACCCAGTCGACAAGAACGATCTAGCAAATCCTCCAAGACGTCTACCAACAGCGTGCAACCTTTTCGGAGATGGGTTACAGCGAAAAAAGTAAATCCGGGCTTATTCGGACCCCTCGGCGTTAGTACCATCAGATGCACCATCAAACAGGGCACACAAAAGGTTTTATACGTGCTTTTCATACGATTTCGTCTTCAAGGTCAAAAACAGGAAAAACCGGAAACGGGCAAATACGGTCCTGGAATGGGCATCTTTTCACTTTAGAATGCCGACATTTGGCCACAAGTGCCTCTGGGTGTCCTGTTAGATATTCCGTAGGCGGATTTATAAATTTTTAAAAAATGTTTTCGAAACGGAATGGGAGATCCTATTTCGCCCCTTCCTGGCTTTGTTGTTTGGTGATAATTAATCTCGAAACTTAAGATTTATTTTTCTCTAACTCCTGACTGCTATCTCTAGAAACGCGAGAGAAATGGGAGAAGGGCTTTCAGAGATATGTAATTTTCAATTTTCTGGATAATTCGTTGTTTTCGGTTTTTCGGCGTTAGCAGCGGAACTGAACGTCCTATCGACTCGAAACCTGAACCGTCGCGTCGTAAAGAAAAGGTAAAAATACGTAAAAAGTGTAAAACGCCCTTTTTTTAAAAAAAAAGCGCTCCTTGTACCTGAAAATAATAATCGAAGGAAGTGTTGCGGGGAGATAGCTTGCGCTCTCAAATGTTTTATTCTTATGGTGAAGGCTATACCAAGAGAAATCGTAGGCATAGCACATGTGTAAGGAGGTGATATGGTCCGACTGGCTATTTTTTAGTAAACGTTTGTTGCTTTATTAAAAATGAGAGTTATAAAAAAAGGATTTAATATAAGATTTCTGGTAGATGAATATGTTGCTGCAGTACTGTTGTGCTTAAGAAGAATGCAGTAACTACAGAACCATTGGTTTTGAGAAAGTGACTTTTAAATTCAACATCGTGACGAAGTATTTGTAAATCGCTAAACTCTTTGTGGTATCATTATAAAATCGCCTATTTTAAAAACAAAAAATCAAAAATTTTCGTTTTGAGGTTATTTAAAATCATATACTGCTTTTATGGTGGGTGACATGACACAAAAATCGGCATAATAAAGAAGTATATGGCAGTTATGAGTTTTACAGTATTCGTATTCCGCTTTATTACCTTGATATTAAATATACTTGTTGTTAGACCAAAGACAATAAAATGTTCAAATTTCTTTTATTATTCAACAAGAATTAAAATGATACCTAATATAATTAGGTAATAATTTATTAAAAATTTAAACAGAAAAATAAGTTTTTAAGTTCCTTAAGTATAACAATATTTACACAAAAAACGTTATAACATTATTACTTTATAAATAAGAACTTAAAATATTGTGTATACATAACAACAATTATTAACTTTGATGTCTCATAAAAAGGTTATTCAAGATTTACGGGAATTATGTCCCAAGATTCTTGTCTATTAGCGGACATCAACCCCACTAATTTTTATTATTCCTTGTTTTTTATCATGGCAACTCCACATGGTATTTTCTTTTTTCAGAACATAATTTTTTGTAAAATTTAAGTCAGTCTTGTATTCAAATTCAAAATTTCCTCCTTTTCGCACGAAGATCTATGACACTTTTTTGGTGTTATACTTATTTGAATTTCTTTTATATGTAGAGGGGAGGTCCTTAAAACCATAGAAATCATTTATGTTCATTACCATTAGAGCAAAGATCAGTGTTGCAAAACAGTTAGCATAAGGAAAAGAAATTGGTTAGAACATGTTTTAAAAAAGGATTGTTTGATGAAAGATGGGTTGGAAGGGAATGTAGATGATGTGAAGAATGGACAGAGTTATAGTGAGATAAATAGATTGGCTCAGGATAGAAAAAAATGGAGAGAACGTACGGGACCTGCATAGACAGAATACTTATGATGATGATGATGACCTTAGCAACTTTATTAGCTCTCTTCCCAACTTTACAAAAATCACTGAAGTCAAAGATTCTTTGTTGGTCTTTTAATTTTAATTCAAGGGAGTAATGAAACTATCCACTGACATAAAAAATGTCTCTGCTTTCATTTTAGTAGAATTGATAATATAAACCAGAAATGAAAGCAAAATTCTCATTTTGGGCTCAGCAGTTGTCAAACTAAAATATGATGTAAAGAAAACTGATAAAAAGCACTTAATATTTCTTCTTTTCCTGTCAACGGAAAAATATCTTTTTGGTTTTTGTCTACTAGTAGATTAATTATATATCACTAACCGATTTTGAAAGTGTTAAACGCATACTGAATTTGAATCATATGTTTTAAAAAAAGTTTTATACATACTTCGAGCCTTATTGGCCCGTGTAATATGTTCTGACCATTTCACATTATGTTACAATTGGTATTTACATTGTCTTTTCTATGATCGTTCATTACTTTGCATTCTTCACACTGCTCGTGGCCCAATCGTGGAAAATTAAAATTTTCTTCTGCAATTAAGTATCTGTTTTATTGGAGCATTTCAAATTTGGGTATTTGTTAATTATATCCACGGTCATAAATGATACTGTCACATCACTTGGTAGGTACCCAGCGTGTGGAGAATGTTCTCGTCGATAATAGTGAACGTTTGGGTGAAAACTATTGATATGAGTTGACTCTGACATACGACATATTTTGTTGCTTGAAATTTGCCTTCCTCTCATGTCTTCTTTAGAAGTTAAAGATCCTGGCTATGTTTTATAAAGGACGATAAAAATTACTATGTCATTTGTCTTTTAATACTGTAAAGTGGCACAAGAAAGGTTTTGCATATAGTGGTTGTTTTCCATTTTCCCTAGTTAGGCTATAAATTCAAGTCAGTTGCCTCTGAAAATCCCCAGCAGTCTTTCTCTTAGTAATTGTGTGGAAGTAGTTGTTAAGAATAAATTATCTTTGGTCCAACCATGACATGGATCAATATTCTTCATAAATCCGGTTTGAAAAATCTTTACTAAAGAGCTCAGTGCACTACTTCTTGCACTTTTCCTCGCATGGTTCTTGATTATTATGTCTGCTGATATCTAACTTCTTGGCTTCTTTTTTTGTTTCAACCATTTTTTCGTTTAACGCTTTTCATTTTCGAGAACGTTATTGCTTGATGCCGGTTATTCGCTGCTGCTGCTCAATACGAAACTGCTTATTGATATTGATAATTTAAAAAATTATTTCCCAAAGTTTACTGAATTTACATGTATCTCTGACTTTGTAACGGTTACTTTTCGCTACCGTTGCATAGTTGTTTAATCTGTGCTTTCGGGGAGTCTTCGTATTTTTTTTAGTAGTGTTTTTCTCATTTACAGGAGTGGTTAATACTTACGACTTCACACTAAGAGGCTGATTAATCTTTCTTTGAAATCCTCTTCAATTTCTTTTATATCAATTTGCAATTTTAGTAGTATAGCAAGCGAAACGCAATGTACAATTATTTCAACGTCTAGTTTAATTTCTCTTTGTAGGTTTTCGAATTTAAACAATTGTTGCGGGTTACTTATAGTGAATGATGTTTAATTCTAGAATTTGGTTAGTAAATTTGATTAGAAATGTTTTCTAAGAAGCATTAAGTTTAATTGTAAAGTCTTGATAAATTAGAAAATTTTATTTCCTTTTGCTTCTTGGTTGATGAAATTATTATGCGACCAGTTGGTAAAATTGTTTTATTGGATTTATTTTTCCATTAAATCAAGAGTTTAAAAAATTTTTGTGAAACCTACTTGAATTGGCTCATTGAGACAGACTATTGCTGCGGTTGTGTTAATTAGTTGTGCAAAGCCCTGTACCTAGGGGTAAGTTTTCTTTGCTTCGCGTTTTCAGTGGATGTTGATAGATTGTTTTTTTGGTATTCATCTTCTTTGAGGAGCAGCCTTTTAATTCGCTGTAAAGCGGTTTCGAGGTCCTATAAATTAATTAAGGATGAAGATTCTATCAATGCCATCGCAACATACTTTCCAAATGGTTTCCTTTTAATTAATTGGGTCTACAACTGATCACCTAGCTTGGAGATCATCAGTTTAAGTTTTAGAACGAGATTATTCTAACATCGAAATCAGAATCCAGATTTGCGTCTCATCTAAACTTCTTCGATCTGAGAACAGTTCTTCTGAATTACATAAATGTTCAACAGCGCCGTATTCGAAATAATAAATTAGAGAGTTAATTATAAAACAAACGATAATGATAATTTTTGGTACCAATCACTCGTCATATTAATTATTTTTTTTAATTTTAAGGCATTTGAACACTGTTAATATTGTTATATAGCTTGTTGGTTGGTCTTGTTTCAAATTTTTTGTGTAAATGTTTTATTCCTAAATTTTTATATTAGGATCTAGACTTGAATTAAGATTTCTTGCTTCCGTAATCAGAATTGTTACAGCTTCTGCCTCTCCGAACAGATCTGTTTGGCAGTAGAAAAATTGTTTTGGTAAGTTTTCTTCTTGTTTTAGTTTTTGGTCCAGAATCATTTAAGCATCTTATTTCAAATTTTCTTTGTTGTCAAATGGAATTAATTAACTTTAATTAATACAATTGGGAGTTGATAGTAGAAATTCTTTTCCGTAATAGTTTTGTGTAATTATTGCTTCTTAAAATTTTTGAAATCGTAATTACGATTGTTGAAATATTATGTGATACGAATTTTTATAAGTTTTCTTCTTGCACTACAAATTATGATATCGAGTGTTTGTGGTTGATAAAAATCCAATATTTTTCTTAAACATTTTTATAATGTTTTCATTATTTGATAATGGATTTTTAAATGAACATTAGTACAATCCTGAAATGTCCGGGAATATCCGATACCTGGTTATAACCTCTTACTTATCCCTAAAGGTAGAAAAAACAAATATTTTATAATCTAATTGAAAATTCGTCAATATGTCTGACGGTGTTAGTTTAAAGTAAAATTCGAATGATTTTGTCTGATTTTCCACATTTAAAATTTAAACTGATCAAAGAAACAAAAAACTGAAACCTCATTTAAATCACGTCTAACGAGAATAATTATTCAAATATTTAAAGACTTTTAATTTGCTTTTCAAGCACAGATCATTTCCTGCGTTAGAAGCTCCACGACTGACAGATTTATTTACTAATTCAGATCGCAAACTGGCCAAGTCACGCACTTAATAAATTTGGTATAAAATCTATATTATCCTACTTCTGTGTTTACCCACTCAAATAAAATCTGGGTACACTTAATTTTAACCAAACCCGTTTTATTTGTAGCAAATGTCTCAATTATTCTGATAGACCTGTGCCAACCTACCGAATTTAACTTTATTAAAATCGCTATAATAGTTTACCAGTAGCTCGCTTTACTAATGCTAGTACAACTCGTGTTTACACATTAAATAATGGAATGTTATAATCTCTCGTTATTCTGTTTCTCTTATCACATGCGTACCTCTATACTGGAATTGATAGCTAAAATAGCGGATGCGCAACCGTAGATAAAACAATGATAACCGTGTGATCCATTGTCGAAGAACCGGCGACCCGGAAAAATATTTTCCGGTAGAATCTCGTAAACCGATAAAGCGGATTGACATCGTCGTTCCATTTTATAGGGGATGTTTTCACAAATCATGTAAAATAAAGATGTTTGCTATTAAGAAAAAGGAGAAAAAATTTAAAAATACGTCTTTGAATTGGGGCGATAAAATGTGTATTTAACTGTAATTTACATTTACAAAATGTAAAAAGAATTTGTAGAATCTACTGTCTACTTTACTATTAAATAATAAAATATTGAAAAGGTGACACAAGGGAAATAAAATATTAATGTATTTTATGCCGTGGCATTTCTTATTAGATAGGATGAAAACAATTGTAGTGCTGTAAGTGCAAACAAAATAATAAGAAAACTGTCTGGAAAGATGAAACGTATGACAGATATTCTTACAAGGGATAAGAAAAGAAAAATTCTGAGTCAGTGAAGTAGAAAGTAGGATGGGTCATATACGTATATAATACATCTATAGGTAGGAATGATTGCTGATGTTCATTGTATCTGCACGTGATGGTACCTATATTGCTAAAATGACAATAACATTACAAACTTACAATTTTAGAGAAGGTAGAAATACTGCCAGTTGATCGAAATCGTGAAAACCTAAACCGTTTAGACATTAACTGTCAAATAAAGTTGCAAAGAAAAATACAAGAAAAATAATGACATTGCTTTAAAACTTTTTTAGTGCTTAACTACAGTTTTCACGAAAGTTGTTGCAAACTTTTATTCACTCTGACTATAAACTGTTTCTGAGAAATTAATTGTAATTTATAGAAATGTTCTTTTTTATGTAACTATAGAATAACTATATTGTATTATTACGTATAAATATAGAGAATTAATAATAAAAGAAAATCTTGGTAATTTATTTGAAATTTTATAGCCCTTATATCTCTTAGAAATTTAATATCTCCTATAGTCACCGTGATTTATTTCTAGAAAATGAAAAAAATTTCATAAGTGGCGTGTAAAATAAGCTTGGCGTATCAAGTGATACTATTAAATGATACTATTAAGTGATGTATTGATGAGGAGTTTAGCTTACTACTTCTTTAGCAATAACAAACTCTTAATGATAAAGCTTCTAGCTAATCGTTGTATTGGCAAAGGACCTAGCGTTCTAATGTAACAGTCAATTAGGAACCTTCAATTCTTGTTATGTTTTATATAGGTTGTTTATAGCCATTTAGTGATTTAGTGGTTTAGCACTAGGTCCTTGACGGACGCCATCATCATTAGGACTATCTAGAATGCAGACTTACAGCGTAATTGAGTAATTGAGATCTGTCTGTAATGTTTTTGGCTTTCTATATGGTTCATTTTAAAAATGGGTTAGTGTTGCTGATCTATATAAATTTCCTGAAATCTCGCTATTTGTAATAGTAGTACTAATGGTAGTAGCAACAATCAGGGACCTAGCAAACCACTACGGTCTACCGTGCCCTTTTCTGCTCTTAAACTTACCTGACTCCCATAAAAACGCAAGGATATCGGTCCAAGCTAGAGTTTCTAACTCCTTTCTTAGTGGAACAACTTTAATTTCTTATATCGCTCTCATTCTTTCAAGAAATAGAAAGACGTTTCTTTGCTCTTTCCACATTTAGGGCATGTTGCATCTTTTGCTAGGAAAATTCGTCAATTAACGAACTTTCCGTACTAAGTTATTTATTTTTATAAATAACAATATGTTGTTTTCTCGTTTTAAATCTTTTCGCTGCTGTAAATACATTATTTTCTTTTAGAATTAAGCTTAACGTCTTTCTCTAATATAAAAATCCTTAGTTTAATGCCCTTGACATTAACAGTATTTATGTCGTGAGAACGTTAAAATTCTCTGCTACTCTTTCTCAATTTTAAATTAGACACAAATTCTACCTCTAAATGCTTATTTTTCTCGTTGCATTTATGCTATTTCGAAAAAATTTGAACCCTTATCTAATAGTTTTATTACCCCTAAAGCTATAAATTTTGTCAGCTTGACAAGCATACGTAAGATTGTTCCTGCAAACATCATATGCAAGATGCAAATTCTCGTTATGTCCCACCCTGGTTGCAATAGTTGATTGAATTGTCAAAACATACGGTTCTTTCAATAACTAATTATCTGCTAGTTAAACCTTCTTGAGGGGTTGGAATTGGAATTTTTCGCTTGAGAACTCGAAAGAGTCTTCCGTCAGCTACCGTGAAGTTAACATGTTTTTGCTGTGTTAACCCTAGTGGGCATTTGGAACTAAAGAAATTTCGCGCGATACCGTGAAGTGGATACTTCTAATAAGGTGCAAAGCCTGAGTGTAAATTGCGCGATTGATTAAATTCGCACCTTCAACACTTCGCCGACCAGCTGACCGCTCCAGTAAATTCCACCAGTGGACTCTCATTCTACCGCTCAGTTCATTATCGTACCGTATTCGAACTTTCTTTGTTCTTCAAATTTTTATAGGAGATTTTGTAACTTAATTAAAATATGGCATTACTGACCGTGTGAGAAAGACGCCCACGTCTGTACATATTTATGTGTCATCGCTGTAATAAAAGTTGTGCAAAAGTGCAGCGAGTTCAGTGTACTGAATGCTAACGGCCGATCCTGCTTATAATCTGATTAGTTCCTGATTGGTGAATATCGCTAGCTATTTTTATTATTTCTTTATGAAGAAGCATTATTGGTAAACCTCCAATTGCCAATCTGTCGTCGCAATCATTTGCGAAAATAATCTACAACTTTATATTCTCACCACCAATTGTCTCGAACTGGTGAAAGACCTGCGAACACCAGTTGCTATTAGCGAAAAACCCGTTAAACCGTCTACAGTGGTGACAGGACCGTTCAATTTATTTGCGCATAGTAAATTAGATTACTTGTCGAATTATAACGTAACTGTCTTGTTTTGTATTTCGATAACTTTTAATTGTTCACTCTTTATGAACAAGATTTTTATGTAATTAGCATTTATCTTTGTTGTTTGTACATGCTAAAGATTATTAACTTAACGCATTCCTACCCAATAACTTTATTTGGTTTAACCATAACTTTAATTAGAGTATTTGGCTTAACACTTTATTTATCTATTTTTACGATGGAGAGCTTTGGATCTAGGCAACATCTGCAGGTGGTGATTTCAAAGCTAAACTTTGCATTAATTATTGCCCCGTTCATTCTTGTTATTATTTATGCTTCTATCATAACAGATCAACGAATCTTATCTCAAATATCTACGGTTATTTTATATCATGCACAAGGGTGGTCTAAAAAGTTTCCGACCTCAACGTGAAGATGGCAGCACTCGTAAATAAAAGCTACTGAATTTCGTTGTTCATCTGTTGACAGTTACTCACCAAAGTTTCAGCCATTTTGGACGCGCAGTTTTTATGTAACGGTCGTTTGAGTGAGTTGATGTGATTTTTTTTGTGAAAATGGACAAAATCGAGTATCGAGCTGTCATTAAATATTTGTTTTTGAAAGGCAATACGCCTTCGCAAATAAAAGATGAGTTGGATTCTGTGTATGGGGACTCTGCACCATCATTTACCACAGTGGAATTTTGGGCTGCTGAATTTAAATATGGCCGTAAGAGCTTGGGAGACGATGAACGTTCGGGACGTCCAAAAACTGCAACTACCGACGAAAACATCGCCAAAGTTCACCAAATGGTGCTAGACGACCGCCGAATTAAAGTGAGAGAGATAGCAGAGGTTATGAACATGTCAAAAGAACGTGTTTGTCACATATTAAATCAACATTTAGGCATGAGAAAGCTGTCCGCGCGTTGGGTGCCGCGTTTGCTCACGCTAGACCAAAAACGTGTTCAAATGAATATTTCCAACGCTCTTTGGCGCAGTTTAGGCAAAATAAATCCGAGTTTTGGCGCCGATTAATTACTGTAGATGAAACCTGGATACACCATTATACGCCCGAAACAAAAATACAGTCCAAACAGTGGACTGCAAAGGGGGAACCGGCTTCAAAAAAAGCAAAAACTGTTTTTTCGGCTGGGAAAGTGATGGCGACTGTTTTTTGGGATAGTCATGGAGTTACTTTAATCGATTATCTTCAAAAAAGAAAAACCATTACAGGAGCATACTATGCATCATTACTTGACAAGCTGAAGGCAGAACTTGCGAAAAAACGGCCACATTTGCAGAAAAAGAAAATCCTGTTTCACCAAGACAACGCACCCGTCTCACACCTCAGCGGTTGCCATGGCAAAAATCCACGAATTACGGTTTGAACTGCTTAACCATCCGCCTTACTCACCAGATCTAGCCCCAAGCGACTTCTTTTTGTCCCCTCATCTAAAAATTGCGCTCGGAGGACAAAGATTTTCGTCAAATGAAGAGGCAATCACCTTCGTGAACAATTATTTTGCAGAGAAAAATGCCGAGTACTATTTGGACGGGTTACAGAGATGGGGGCATCGCTGGGAGAAGTGTGTAGAGTTACAAGGAGACTATGTTGAAACATTAAAAAAAAATTTCAGAAAAATGTCTTGTATCTTTGTTAGGTCGGAAACTTTTCAGACCACCCTCGTATGTCCTTTTAATCAAATGGTTTTTGTTTTTCTTGCTTTATCTTATTTTGTGTTTTAAAGACTGTACCATTTAAAAAACATCTTGTGGGTTATTTCGTATAAAAAGTTTGATCTCAATAACACCGCTATTATGCCACGATCTGAAAACAGTTCTTATGGCAAATGCAATGCAATGAGTATAACAATCGTTGCAGACATATACATAAGCGAACATGTCTAGATGCAAGAACCAACTTTAACATCACCGTAAATCGTAAGTGCTATGTTTCCCGACAAGGTACATAATATCGTCCACCTGATCTAAATTACATCAAGCCTGCAACGGAACGATACTGTTGCTTTCGTTTTATCAAAGCCGAATCTTTAATATTAAAAAAAAAGTACTCGACATTCTGGCTGGATTAAAGTATTGCAAAATTCAGTTATTGCTTAAGAATTTAAAACGTCTCTTTGGCGTGTACTTCTTGTCTTTATTAAATTTCTTAACAGTCTAAACAGTCAGTAAATCGATTCTATTATTATTGGAAAATCGGTCTCCACTACAGTTGCTTCCGAGAGAATATTTCATGAAGTAGAGAGTTAATCTACAGCAACCTTGAAAATAATAAAAGGAAGGAGCACTTTCCAAAAACACCACCTATTTCTTTTTCTTAGAATTATCTATAGTTTTCTACTGACTTTTATAATACTCAAATTAATATTTCACAAAAACCTCTTTCAATAAACTAAGAAGGAATCTTTAAGATAAATTACACTTTATTTAATAAGTAATTACCTAATTACCTTCAAGCGCGATAAAAATAATTAGATAACTTTGTTTTCAAAGTAGAATTAGCTTTTAATACCCATTTAGTTTGTTAACTTAAAATTTTAAATAAAATTGTTAGAAGACGTTCTACAGATTTAAATTTTCTGTTGATAAATAAAGAAGATAAATTTTCAATAACGTAAAGTGGATTGTACCTGAATAGCTTTACAAACAAGTTATTTCAGTTAATACCTACATTCGCGTATACTACAAATGTTATTCCCGAAAGCATTTTAAACATTTACAACTAAGAGCTAGAAGCTAGAAGAGCCTTTATTTCGCAGCAGTTGCTATGTTCAGTGTATTTACTTTAAAGACTTGAATATTACCAAGACAAAGAAGAAAGACAAAGGCATGTAAGGAAATTTAGAATATGTTGAGGATCTATGCATGTCATTCAAAATATGAGCCGAGCAAAACAATTTTAATAACTCTCGAGCACAAGGCACAACTGAGTATAAGTACGCAAGGGAATGACGAAACAACAAAATTAGCAATATTAAGACTGAAGTGACTAGCACATAATAATCGTAAACAATCTAATCCTTAATAAAGATACGATAGAACGTGTAAACAACTTTACGTATTTGAGCTGGTTGGTGTCAAGTGCGGATATTAAACAAAGGATAAACATGTAAAGACGCATGCTGTGCGAACATTATTAATGTATGGATTTTATATAACGACGTTTACTTTTATGTGTTACGATCTAAGTAAGCAAATTACTTGTTTGTAATTAAATTGTTTAGATATTCACGCGAACATTAGTATGACATCCGCTTAAATAAGAAACAATTTAGCAGAAGTTAAAGCATTATCTCGCTAACAAGATGTACATATCTATTACACAGGGTGTGAAGAAGAAGAAG
>VTPC01091090.1:80918-113815 GCA_011009095.1 Ignelater luminosus | reverse complement strand
AAAAACTTTGGTTAGTATGAAATCAGTCTCATTACTTTTCTCACATACCTCGTATATAAGACACTCAGATGACAGTAGCTGGTTTGCCTATGAAGTAACTAATAAAGTAATAACGAATTTAAGCAACATTACCTTATTGCGGCTTGCACAATGAACTACTACCTATGGCTTGAGTGTAGACGTTAACTACACACCGCACAGAATGCATACTACCATAGCATACTAATTGCATTTTCTATGAGATTTTTTTTATTAGTGTTGCATTCATCTAAGAAATAATTTATTTATTATTGTCGTTTAGATTTATACGATTGTTGAGATTTTACTGGTTTGTCGAATTCATATAAAGCAGTCAAATCACATTCTAAACGATTACTTAATAGGGCCATTTTCACCTTAATCTTCTTTCTTCCACAGCTTGCATTGAATTCTATAATTTCGTATTGAACACTTAATTCTGACTTCTAAATATACGAAGGTGGATTAAACATAAACGAGCTTTTTGTAACTATGCGTCGCTACGATGCGATATCAGTTAGAGGTGTCTGTAGTCGGTGGGGAGGGTGTCAGGAAGGTAGCAACGACTTTGGTGCCTCACTTCAGTTGTCTTCACGATGGGTAAAGGAGAGGTGTCTTCCTCCGTCGCACAACAATTTATTATTAATGAAAACGCCAATGCGGCTAAAATTCATGGTCCTTTACGCGCACAGTTCAGGAAAAGAACCTTTTTATGGCCCTGAGTGAAGACTTGGTGTGCAATTGGCTTATGACAAGTTCTGTATAGACAAGATGGGTGATTATGTAGAAAAGTAGTAAAAATGTAATTCTGAACTAATTTTGAAAATTAAAGTATTTATTACAAAAGGCTCGTATATATATTTGTTCCATCTTCGTAATAAGACGTCTTAAGCTGTACGAGGTGTGTAAATAAACTAATGAGACTGGCAATGTGCCAACACCAAGGACTACCGGTTTAAAGGGAAGGTGGGTCAACATGAACTCCGTAGTCATTTGGTTGTCCGTAGGAATTTTCTTTGGAAACTGTTTTTTTCTATTGCATTCTGAAAATGAGTGATATCAATTTTGAGCAACGTTGTGCTATCAGGTTTTGCTTCAGACAGTGTGACAGAAACCTTTGCAAAGCTTCAGCAAACCTATGGAAACAATCTGTCTTCAAGGACCCAAGTTTTTAGGTGGTTTAAGCCATTTTTAAAAGAAAGAGAACAGATTGAAGATGAACCTCGCAGCGGAAGGATTGCAACTGCAAGAACTGACGAAAATATTGCCAGAATCTGAGGTCTTGTGCATTCTAATCGTCGCTTGACAGTCAGATTGATCGGGGAACAGTTGAATTTGACTCACACCACCGTTAATGAGCTTTTGACCAATGAATTGGGGATAAGGAAAATCTGCAGGAAAATGGTTTCAAAAACCTCTCCCAGAAAGAAAAGAACAACAGGAGAGACACATGCCTTGACTTTTCTTAAGCGGATTAAGAATGAACCTCATTTTCTAAAACGTGACTGGTGGCGAGTTTAAGGTCTCTCAGTACGACCCGGAAACAAAGCGTCAGAGCCAGGAATGGCACACATCAAGTTTATCAAGGCCAAAAAAAATAAGAATGAGCAAGTCAAAGATCAAGACCATGCTGATTTGATTTTTCGATAGCCAGGGAATCGTCTACACAGAGTCTGTGCTTCAGTGCCAAACAATAAACCAACAATTTCACCGAGAAGTTTTTGAAAGACTTCAAAAAAGGGTCATGCATGTGAGACAAAGCATCAAGAACAACTGGATGCTGCATCACGGCAATGCGCCTTATCATACTGCCTTTTTAATTAATGAGCTTTTGGCAAGTAAAGACATCCCTGTGGCGCCTTAGCCCCCTCTTCCCCGACTCGAGTCCTTGTGACTTTTTTTCTCTCCCCAAGATTAAAACCACCTCAAAGGACTTTATTTTGGGCCACTACAAGACATTAAAACAGCTCTAACCGACCGGCTGAAAGCAATTTCAGTATACAAGTTCTAGCACTGCTATGAAAAATGAAAAAGTCGTCTCCATCGTTGTGTGGCTTCCCAGGGCAATTACCTTAAAGACAATGTGGACGTGTAATTTTAATTGAATAAGAAATTATAAAAAATCAGTCTCACTAACTTATTTACACACCTCGTATTAGGTTTTTTGTAGATGTTACTCTTTTCTCAAAAGTACGTAATAAATCAAATCGTTTCAATTTTCTGGAAATGAAAACTCTGATCAAATTTGATGTGTTGATTTTTAGACATGTAGCGTTTGGATGAAGTAATGACAAAAGCTCGGTTTCCCCATAAAGCTATACAAAAAGACGAATCTTCAAAATTTAAGGCTTTAGAGTATTCTGTAGGCATATCAGAAAACCAAGAACACGATCCCTTAGCAAAGGACTCGAGAAAGAATTTTAGATATACTTAGAACCAGAACACCGCGCGGAATTGATTATATGGTAACAGTGACAGGATTAAAACATTGCTTGAGCAAGGTTTCTGATCCGAAAGTTCTTGAGTTGTTTTCCAAAATCACTAGTCTCAATTCTTAGGAATAGCAGTTAGAAACTCGAACCTTTCCAAGAATTACATCTATATGGGTGCAATATGTTTTAACATCATCTGTTAAAGGATTGGTTATTGCGTTAATCTTGAAAAGACCTAACGAACTTTATAATACCCTACAACCAACAGTGTTTTATTATGTATCTATTGGGTTGGCAACTAAGTAACTTCGGTTTTCACTCATAGGAAGCGTTGCTTCATTTTTTTTGAACGACTTATGTTCGTGATATACTTTGTCTTTTGACATTTGATATCAGTCACATTGAGGTTACTTTAGAAGCAAGTGGTGCGTGATTTTTTTTGTAGCTAATAGTTGTGGGTCAATTTTAAAATGGAGCGCAGAAACGAACATTTTCGGCCTATTTTACTTTTTTATTTCCGTAAAAGAAAGAAAGCTGCTGAGGCTCACAAAGATATATGCGAAATTTATGGTGTTGAGTGCTTAACAGAGCGCACGTGTCAGAATTGGTTTCAAAAATTCCATTCTGGAGATTTTTCCCTCAAAGATGAGCAACGTTCTGGTCGGCCTACTAAAGTTGATGATGACCAAATCAAAGTCATATTTGAAGAGGATCGTCATATCACTGTTCGAGAGGTTAAATGTATCGCACACAGTAATTGAAAAAGACTTAAAATGTCTTGGACTCGTTAAGAAGCTCGATATTTAAGTACCGCATGAATTGAAAGAGATTCACTTAACACAACGAATCAACGTTTGCGATATGCGCCTTAAGCGCAATGAAATCGACCTTTTCTTGAAAAGAATCATTACTGGTGATGAAAAATGGGTCATTTACAGTAACATCATTCGAAAACGCTCATGGTGCAAGCACAATGAATCAGCACAAACCACATTGAAAACTGAATTGCATCAAAAAAAGATCATGCTGTCAATTTGGTGGGATACAAAGGTTTTGTGTATTTTGAGCTGCTTCCAAGGAACCAGACGATTAATTCAGATGTTTACTGTCAACAACTTGTGAAACTGGAAGAAAAACGGCAGAATTAGCAAATCGGAAAGGATTAGTGTTCCACCATGATAATGCAAGGCCTCACACATCTTTGGCAACTCGTGGAAAATTATTGGAGCTTGGTTGGGAAGTGATGTAACATCCCCCATACAGCTCTGATCTGGCACCATCTGATTACCATTTATTTCGAAGTTTACAGAATTCTTTGAATGGTAAAACTTTTACAAATGACGATGATGTTAAATCGCACTTCGTTCAGTTTTTTGCTGATAAGAACCAGAAGTTCTATGAGCGCGGAATCATGAAGCTGCAAGAAAGATGGCAAAATGTCAGTGTACAAAATGGAATATAATTGATAAAAGATTGTTCTTTATATTAATGAATGAGTTTTATTTCATACTACAAAACCGAAATTACTTAATTGCGAACCCGATAGTTTACGAGCCTTTAGGAAATGAAGAATGATTTTGTACTTTTCAAAGCTTTGGAAGAACGGCTTTAATAATAATAAAGAATAATAAAGAATGATTACAAAGTAAGTAATTAGATAAAAAATTAATATTTTAGCGAATATTATTTAAATTTACTATTGTTGTCTGAAACACTGTTGACACTTAAGACGACAAATGATTATTATTACCTGGTAGTTTTGTTACCAAAGTATGCTGCAGGTTATCCGATAAGACTTCGAGTGCACCATAAGAATCTTATAACTGTTGATTTTGCAAAATTAAACCTTAATTGAGAGGAAACTTTGGGACGGACACAAGCCAGAATCTTCCTAAAACGCTTTAAAGTAAGTCTTAAGTTATTTTTGAAATTAAGCCGCATTGTAATGAAAACAGCGTGCTAAAGATTGCATTTAAACACTTAAATCCATTTCGTTATATTTATTCTAGCAAACCTTTTCAGCCGCACCTCGTACACAAACCTCCTACATTTATAAACAATTATGCCTGTCAAAAAGCGAATCTAATCTAAATGTAAAATAAAACTATTTTAATTTTATTTACGAGGTAAAATGATCTACAAAAGGCGAGACACATTCGTTATTAAAGCTGTCACCTACAATTAGTTAAATTAAATGTATGAATATTATATAGTACGCGTAAATTTAATTTATATTTTCTCTAGGAAAAATGCTTTTAATAGATCAGACACAGACAATTTATTGCTAGTAATGCGCTGAGTATATTTCTTTAGAGGAAAATATCTTTCATGTTTCATTTTGTAAAACCCAATTGGGATTGGATGACTGATTTGATACTCAAAAAGAGCACATTATTTCATTTAATAATTCATTACAGGAAGGTTCTGGAATTAGCTGAAAGTCGCAGTTTTTGCCGAATTCCATTCACAGAAAGGTTGATAGAGCTAATTGCTCCTGCCCTGCTAACCCAAACGATTTAATTTGCGAATTATCGCACATTTATTATTAACTATTCCCGGTTGTTAAAGTGTTGAAAAATATCTAAAAGAAGTCTCAAGGAAACACACTGGTTGTTTACCTGTTTAACTAGTCTTCGTACCAGGAGTGCCTCGCAAAGTCTAAGCTGGGTTTACTTCGTTCTAAGAATCAGTTCAAAAATTGTATCTACTTTAGAGCATTTTAGAATTAAAATGTATATGCGCGCTCTCTATTAAAATCTCAGTGCGATGGTGTTCCAAGAGTGTCTAAATATTTTACAAAGAGGTTTATTCTTTTAGACTGACATTATCGTCATTGGCATCCATTGCTTTGACCTATGTTCCTACTTTTTGTTTTGAAACTAAGTTAATCGCTAGCTATACCGTCAAAGCTGCTTGTTCCCAAACCTCTAAGCTGGCCAAGTAGCTTTTTAATCTCATGTTGATGGTAAGTAATTTGCATCAGGGTCACAAAATCCTATTTTTTCCGTAACAACTTATTTGAAATGAATAAACAAGGTAGTAAGCTACTGTCAGTTAAAGTAACTCGTTGGTCAGTATTATTAAGGAGAGTTAGATTATCTCACACACCCTCTTTTCCATGCGTATTTGTTACTGAAATAGCGACTTTAAAAATCTAGAAATCAATGAACCTTTCTGAAAAAGCATAGATACCAACAAATCGTCTTCAAAAATAGGTAGCTTCCTTATAAATTAGTAGACTTGCTATTGCTTACAGTTAACCAAAACATAAGTTAGAACCTTGTGGAACACAATATGAAACTAAAAAAAGGAGTATTTATAACAAAAAAAGCATGATTACATTTAAAAGGTAAAAAGCAAGGCTGACCATAAATAACATAGACTAAAAAATCGTATCATTATCTGAGCTTCAAACAAGGAGGTGACAAATAAGTTGTAACAGAATTGCACATTTATGTAATATTCAACCTTTTGCTTTGGATAGATAAACATCACAACAAAATCTTAGAACGGAAAATAAAAGGAAATACAAAGAAAAATATGTTTGTTTATATAAATGGCAATCAAATTACCAATTTTAAATGACAAACAAAACTAAATTACAATATGTAAGTGTTGTTCTAGACTTTCTACTATAGCAAACCAGTTCTACAAACTTCTAACTAACAAGGGCTTGTTACAGTTATTGAGTTAATTGTTTTGATTAACTGTCTTAGCCTGGACCGCTGCAAGTGCAACGTCGTATGTGAACACGAGAATAAGCGAAATAAAAGCCGAAAAATCATTATCGATTCAGCTTTCAAGATTGCGACTAGTACTTTCAATGGGTTTAACAGAAGAAGTATTGTTTTAGAGCAATTGAGGTTTCGGCTTTATAAATATTTTAGCTTTTTATTTCCGGATTGTAGATTTCTTTTGATATTTTTATTCAATTTACTATGCAAAATGGACAAAGTTGTTCGTTGAGTCGGTGAAGAAACAGCATAGACTGCGCATTGGCACTAGAGCCACAATGTGTAGTTTAGGATTTGGAAACCAAACACTCATTCTTAAAAACAAACCCTTGGGATTCTCCCAAACAAAATCAAAATCTTTGAAAGATCAACAAACTTCTATTTTTAAAACAATCAGAATGATAAAGCAACATTTCAAGCATCCCAGCTCGTAACATAACTAATAGTTGAGATGTATAAGCCCCACACGATAGCGGGAAAACTCGCATTGTCTTCAGTATTATAAATAAGTCTACAAGAAGCAAAGAAACTGAAAGCTATCCCACTTTGCAACAATACTCTACCAAAAAAAAATCGATGAGATGAGTTTTCTGTCGGATAGTTCAGAAGATAAAATTCAGTTTGGTGTGTTAGGTATCTTTCAGTTTTTGTTTTCTCCGGCATGAATTGTATGGTTCGATTGAAAAAAATCAATACCTGGGCTTTATTAAGGCTACAAAAATCAATAAAGTGGCCTAGACAAAAACTTTTGCAATATGTAATGATGCTACAAAGGTGATAACAAGAATTATTGGATGTAAGACTGAAAGATCTTGTTTAAAGAGTGCACTGATACTTTCACAGACGTGACCTTGCTATAAGATAATTGAAATAATTATTTTCTCATTTAAATGACCTGAATTTGAATTTACAAAGCCGTTACAAAAACATTTTGCTAATATAAGAGACAAAGTCCATGCTTTTAGGTAGAAAAGTTTCTCTTCTATGGTAGAATTCAAAACTAAAGACAGAAATCAATTTGAGTTTGTATGGATCTAGCCATAGGAAAACTTTTATTTAAAGAAAAATCTGACTTACTATCTTAATTAATATCCTTTGTATTTAAACTCAAAAAACAGTGTTAACTAGTTTTGGGCACAACATCTTTGTTCAGAAAGAAATCTTGCCTATTTTGATCTGAACATGTCCTTAAACGTTTTTTTATTACCTTCCGGACACTTTGTATGTAGCTAGCCTTTTACTAGTATGACTATTTAGGCAATCTTCTCATCCAACAGTGAGCCTAAAAAATACCTCTTTCAATATTACATCTAATTAAAAATCTTGTGTTTGACGAGGCTTTCCTATCAAGACCATAAATCGATTTGCTTGCTTTCAGAGTTACTCCATTCATTTCAGCAATTAGTAATTATTCCATTTCTAATTTTCTCTTTTATTAGAAAAAAACTGAATTAACAAAGCAAAACGAAACCTGTAAATGAAAACACAAATTTCGAATAAAACGCGAGGAAAAAAAGCCATTACCTAAAGGATTTCAAATTAAATACAGAAGTTAAACGGTAAAATTGAATGATTTCACTTTTATAAAACCGATTTATGTATTAAATGCGAAACCTGCAAAACGCTTTTATAAGTTCAATAAGGCATTCGTTTATTTTAAATTGAAAAACAGCAGGAAAAAGCGAGAAATGAGACGTTTTCAGGTTGAATAAGTCCCACTCTGAAGTCGTATGGAGGAGTTCCAATGTCGTCGATGCGTAGTAAACAAACTGCTGGTAAACGACCTTCGAAGTTTAGAGAGACACGCAGAAATATATTTCAAAATAGGTATATCGATTTGTTTGGGATGTATAAATGGCTTTTTTATACTTCCCTGATGAGATACGTGATGTATGTATAAGGGAACGTAGAAACTTAATGTGAAAAACATGTTATAACTTCTAATGCAGCTAAATATCTAATAAATATTATTGATTAATTTATTATTTTTAGGATTCTATAAATAATGGGATTAAATAACTAAATTATTATCGCATCCCTTTGTAATTAATTTATGCACAATAGTGATTTATTGGACCTTCTAAAAATTGCATTCTAAATTTACAGACAACTCTACATACCTACTTGTAGCACACTGTATATAACTCATAACTAAATAGTATACTTTACAATCTTCATCCCACTCTGTCAGTACTGTTGGAATTTTCTGTTATAACACCTTCAAGTACATTTAGCTTTCTAGCATTAAATGTTTAATATGAAAAGTTTTCCGTAATCCTACGAACTTTCCAAGACTGGTAATCTCTGGATGCGTAATACTGTTTACGGTACTATCACGTAGATACGATACATTTCAGTAACGACGACATTTGGTTGATTGAGACCAATAAACAACCAAAACGATTTTCCCATTTTAAATTGCAAGAAATCAATAAAATGTCAGAAATAAAGAAATAGCAAAATTGATTAAAAGCAGCTAATTTAGTAAAAAACCAAGAAAACTTTAGTTGTGCTTGCATACCAATTTCCCAAAAATACATTTCTAGAAAAATATTTATGTTTTCTAAACATTTTGGTTTTATATGAATGCTTCTGCGATAGTCCGATATTTATGGATACTTAATTAAGGAACAACAAACCTTCCTGGTATGGTAGATAGGTAACTGTGATACGTAACTTACTGATAACACTAAATGCAGAATGACAATAATTAATTATGTTTTTACGCAACTAAATTTTAAATTCATTTATTATGTAAATTAGAGATTTTAATCAATCTGTAATATTTGTATTAATTAATATGCACCATGTCATGCCAATATACTACTTAGAAATTAAAATTTTCTTGTAGCCATCTTCTTTTCCTATTACAGCCATAGTTTGTAGTACATACCCATTCTTGTAAAGTCTACAGATTCTTAATTGCAGAATCAGAAAGTCAGGTGATTCTTACAAAAATTTTATTTCCTTAAATATCTAACTCTTAAATCTCACGATTTTTCCAGTTGAATAAACGCAATTAAAATTTTCAATATTTTACTGACATCATAAACGTGCCATTATTCAAAGCCTCACTGTTCATCTGCTCAATATAAAATAAATATAAAATATAAGTTTGTTAGCATTTATAGAAAACGCTTGTACTGAAAAAGAAAGTATCAGTAATAAAAATGGGCAAAGAAACGATTCACTTTAAAAAGTAAGGTCAGCGTATTTGAGGAAATCAGGCTGGCGGTCATCGGAAACTAGCAAAAAGGTGATTTCTATATGCCAGACAACATCGTCAGTCTAAAGGCTGACCTATTCAACTAAAACAGACGAGCGAAGATGCTGTGCCAAACTTCATTTCTCTAAAGTACTACACTCTTTTTCTACTTAAGACCTGGAATCGATTTTACAAATTACATTAAACCTTTGACTTCTTGGCTGATTTGGGTGCCATGACTTATCAATGGCAAGAGTTCTGTTTAGCAATCTTGGGTGGCGTCAATGACGGAGTAGATTATGAAAACACGCATCAATTCTTGCTTAAAGCTATTCTTCGTTCAGTTTGTGAGGCACCCATTGACACATCAATTTCTTCATTTTCAAATCAATTGCCCAAATACGGTGTACAGTTGATTGCGCAACTTGAAATTCGCGGGCAAGTTCGCGCACTCTGTTTTGATGCAAACGATCTTGAATTATCGCCATCACGTCGTCTCGGTTATTAAGTGAATGATGGGCACCACCACGGGCTTCCGACATGTCAATTCTACCTTGCTTGATTTTTGTTACCCAATTTTTTACCGTGCCGAGCGGCATTGCCATCTTGTCTAACGATGCCTTTAATTCAGATTGAATTTCGGCTGGCTCTTTTCCTTGCGAAACTGCAAACTTTATGTAATCACGTTGATCCTAATCACTAACTGAATCAATTAACTTTTGTCGGTTCATTTTAAAGTTGAAATCAATTGCCTTTAATTCAGATAGCCCTTTTCCTTGCAAAACTGCAAACTTTATGTAATTACGTTGATCATAATCACTAACTGAATCAATTAACTTATGTCGGTTCATTTTAAAGTTGAAATCAATGCCAATTTTTCGTAAACACACTGAATGATGACAGATTTAAAACATAAACAAATTGAGCTATAGCGCCCTCTACTATCTTTGTAATATGCGAGCGAACGCGGTCCTGTTTGAATGGGATTACCTTATAAATAATTTGAAAAAATTTAAAGGCGCTGTAGTTGTAGCAGGTAAATCATACCTATCTTTCTTTTCACAAGATACAGGAAAATGCAAATCTCTCTTTTTGTTTGTATCACCCCCAACGTCATTATTGTTAAGTACATCAGCTATATGTCTTGGATATTGGTAGCTGCTTCTCTTTTGTCGTCGATTAATTCATTTTTATCTTCATTTGCATTCCTTGGAAATATATCAAAACTTGACATATAGTTTTTATCACAAACTGAATGGCAGAATTTTCCACTTCTAAACTTTTAACATATTTCCGCCAACGCTAATGGCAAGACATGCTTAGATCTGCTTGACATTTTGGAAAGAAAACACACAACCACTCTAATTCTCAACAGGTAAAAATTCAACTGACTCTTCACTGCAACTATAATGGCCACTACAGTGGAAACACTAAACTTATATTAACCCAGCGGTGGGCAATTAGTATTCTTGTCATAAATCTGCCCGTCAATGGGCAGGAGTTGCTGCCAACGCAAGACAACTCAACTCTCTGTATGTTTTGCTTGTTATTCTTTTAATATTATATTATTTAGTAATAGATAGTGGTGCAGTTAATTTTATTAAAAGCAGCTCGATCATATTATTCCAAATCGATTGGTACCGGAAATAGCAACTTGGTCTGACGAAATAAGATATTTACAGCCTTCGTTCGACGCGAAATTTTATTTCTGTAAGAAAGAATTATGGGGGACTAAGAATCCCGTATCATAGCGACGTGTTAAAGTTATCTTTTTAATTGTTAGAATAACTTCGTCTATTAGGTACTACTGCAGTAATGTAATGTTCGCAACTGACTTAAACCAAACCTGTTTCCAGTGCCGTAGTTAACTTGGTATATGTGTCTTGTGCAATGTTTCTGGTTCTTCTTCAATAGTTGATCTTAAGTTACTTTTAATTGATTCTATTGCTCATTTTTATGCTTTTACATGAAGCAGTATAGAAATAGGTTAGAGTGAGAAATACCTAAGGATAATTATTTATTCAAATATGACATAATTAATCCAAAGTCATGAAAAGCCTGCAGAATATCAAGTGAATGTGAGCTTTTTATCTTTTGAGCTGCTGCCGATGCTTCCAACATAGAGCTTTGAATTTTAGATGTAAGCTCGAACATATTTAAATCTTCATTATATTTAAAACAAGATCTCTTTGGGGAAATACATCACAGTCTTCCAGGCAAAACGTTTATACGATGCTATGGGCAGCATACAAAGAAGAAGCAAGAAACAAATTTACATCTGCCCCGAAAGCTAGTTTAAAAAGGCATTAAAAGCAGTTTGTTTGGCCAAAATAAGAAATTTCAATACACTACCCCTGAGTGTATGGGTTTGTGAAACTCAAGCAGCAGATGATTAAGCAGCAGTAGCTTATTAATGAGAACCAGAATCAGAGTCCCGACAAAAAAAATATTTTTTCACTTCTTGAAGGAATGCGAGGGACAAGACAGGTTTTAAACCTTTCAGGATCTTCCTTCACTAAAGAGGTTGAAAATTCTCGTTTCAAACAATATTCTTACTTTCTTCATATAGGAGTCAAGTAAATTCGAATAGAGAGCAGAAGAAGACAGTAAGCAACCGTAGAGGTAGCTGAGGGTGAAGGGTTAGTAAAAAATCCCATAAAGGGCTATTTACTAGATTCTTACTTTTATCAATTGCTACTACTATTTCTATCACTAATAGCGAAATCCAAGCATTTGCAGGGACGCTCGTAAATTTTAAAGCTGAGCCATAGAGAAAGCAATAATTGTCAGAGATATTTCTCAATTGCTCATAACGCCAATCTATTTGAGACAAAAAAGTGCCAATAATTTTGCGTGTGATGGCGTCCAAGAACTAAACGATGCAGTATCTAATTTCTAAATCATTAAATGACGCAATGGACTATCTGGGGCCACTCGACGTACATTTGAATCGCACAACAGAATACGGTGGACGGCAAAATTTAGAATTGTAAATATAAGGTATTATTACATTTAACATTTGTTCTTGTTACGGGGGTGTATGTGCACCTGTTGCGCCTACCTAGTTATAGCACTGTCTGCTTTAACATTCATCCTAAACTTTTATTAGCTATTTATGTATCAGATCATATTTCTGAAATGTAGTACTATCGTGGCAGTAATCTTTAGGTTTGCCATTTTAGTTAACCAAAACTAACATTCCGAATGAATTTGTAAGTTAATGTTATAGAGTTTGGTAGTGGGCGGATATTTTCTTGGGTTCTTGACTTTAATTTTCTCTTTAGAACATGGTTTACGTTAGCATGTAGCAGGAACAAAGAGTTTTCTTGGATTTGTTTCTATTCTATGTTTTTGGGCACACAGTTCAAGAAGAAAAGTTGTAGTGCATAAATTAACTCGCATTGTTAATAATATCTAAACATACGTCGACTTTCGGAAAACAGTGCAGAGTGTTCTGCTCTGAAAAGTTCAGACTCTGAGCGTCAACACGCTCAACCTGTCCTAAAATAACAGAGTTAATTTCAGAATAGTGTTGTTTCTGCTGACGATATATGTACCTTTATGTGAATCTAAAATTTGTTTAAGTCTTCTGAGTAAATATGTGAGACACATTATTGAACTAAAGCAATGTTTTTCTAAACGTGAATCCTAATATTCTCTTTACATTGCGTAGCAAATAACAAAGAAGTTTGTGGTAAGTACTGCAACAAGCTATCTACAAACTAATAGAAAAATGCAAAGCTTATGTTCACGTTTCAAGCTTTGTTTACAGGTCAGCAGGGGTATTACTGATGATAAGTAGTTTTGAATTTAATTTCTTATATCTAATCTGTTTAAATGATTTAACTTCGAGCTCATTTACTGTATTCCTAAAAGGCAAGTTGTTAGCTACGACGCTGTAGCAGTGATAAAAAAAAAAGTTGTAGCATGTCATTATGGTTGAACTTTCCTTGATATTCTTGTCGATTGAAAACTAGAAGTTGTTCATGCAATAAGTTTTGTCGCTGTTTTGGTATTGCTGTGGAACGCGAATTCACTTCGACACGTTTTTATTGGATCGTTCGCTTTGCAGTCTGTTGGTCAAAGAAGATCTCGCCTTTTTTTGATGTTATACTCAGTATTATGGGGTGTAAACCTTTATGATTTATTTTGTGAAAAGTTGTTAGGCTTTCAAAATACATCTAATGAGTCTTTGTGAGAATCTTTTTGTGTCGAGTTTTTAAACGTCAGTTTTAGTGACCCATTAAAACTTTAATATGGGTGATACAATTCTCCTAGTTTTATTATTTGAATTGTAGTCTTTGAGCGCGATCAACTATCAGTTGTGATTAGGCGGTCGATTTGGTGAAACTTTGGTATCATTATGAAAGAATTGTAGTTGACATTTTGTACATAGTGATGATAACGTCTGAAGTAGGTATATGGAACCTGGCCATTTACAAATTCTTATATAGTAATCTTTGTGTATATTGCAAGTTTATTTTTTATTATTTAGAATAGACGAGACGGTGCAAATGACTGAGAAGAGTCTATAATGCCACTTTTGACTGTTTTAATAATACAAAACGTTCTCGGATCTTTTTAATTTTAAAGATTTTGAGTATTTGATTAGCAATCTTTAAAACGACCTTAATCTTTTCTTTCGTCTGAGTGTTGTATTGACGCAACGCCAACGACTGATGTCTTCTAAATTTGATCTTGTTTAGATGTTTGGGCAGAACATTTTATTTGGCTGTACCTCAGACCATAGCATTTGGTAATAATATATAGATCCTTCATTTCTGACTTTTGAACTAGTTAACAAGCAATGCTTAGTTCATTTGTTTTTTATTATTTGTTTGGGCCTGTTCTCGTCTTGTAGATGGTATTCCTCAACTTATTAACAAGATCTTGTTCATCGCTTTAAACTTCGGTTCTATTTATTGTGTACATGACCTTAGCTGGGTTACGATGGTTGACAATGATTAGGTCTTCCTGAGCCTACTTGCGTCTCGCAAATGATTGTTTTACTTTGTCGAGATTTTATCCAATTATAGTCTAGAACTTGTCTGTGTATTAGCTGCATTTCGTAGTGTGATAAAACTGGAGTTTTCTGTTTGGGATTAGTCTTATTGTTTTGTATTTTAGGTTGTAGATTTTGGCTCATGCAGTGCCTTCTCTACTTTATATGCTGTGGTCTGTGTATTACAGATGTTTTAAGATGTGTTCTAGATTTTCTTGCAAATGTAGGTGATGCACTCTGCTATGTTACATTAATGCATGCGGCTTTCCTTTTCATTATTTTTTAATTGTTGAATCAGAGAGTTTTTGAAGATTTGATGTATTCGATGATGCATTCTCTACTTATGTTTTGTTTTTTCTCTTAGTTTGATTTATAAATGACCAGTTGTATTTGACACTTCGCTTCCGTAATCTTAGTTTCTTGGCGGTTGTTTAATTAGTTGATGTTTTGTGGTGAGTTGATAATCTTCGTGTTCACTACTGTAATGATTTAATGCGACACTATAATTTCTCTTGGGTTGTCGTTTGATATTATTGTGTAAGATGTTTTTTTTCCAAATTTGGATTTATCACTTTGGATGATTGCAGCTATAAACCATTCCAAAATTATTACTAAGTATTCATAAATTATGTAAACCTTCTGTAATCTTGTAGATTTAAAGGATGCTTTAAAAATGGTTTTATAACGTTTCCTTAAAAAAGTCATTTATAAATATCCAAAACCTACATTTTTTGTTAACCCTACAAACCATAAAAATCAAAATTCTAAAATTTCATCTTAATTAAAAATTAACGAAAAACCAAATTGGAAATTCAAAAACTTCGTTAAATATTTAAAATTACTACAAATATAATTAGAGTAGTAGAGGTTCTGAGTAAGTTATTTAATCCGCTAATGTGTTTATAACTTAATTAGACTCGGGTGGAAGTTGTTAACTTATCTGTTAATTACTTTCTGACATTGTAGAATTAGAACAGAGAGGTTCGTTCTCTTAATAAAATGATATTAACTCATGCATAAACTTTTAGACCATTTTGTTCGAGTTTAAGGAAAAGGAACAAGAAAATCCCTCCCTGAAATTACTACATTTATATAAGCAGTTAAACATTCAAAATTAAATTTTTAATTATCTATGTAAACAATTAGATGTAGAGGAACTGAAACGAAATATCCTAGAACGTAAAACATTGTAATAAACGTTGAATTTTATTTTTAATGTAATTGCTTTCGCAAAACAACCGCACATAAAACTAATTATTCTATAATTGCGTATTAAAGATTTAAACAAGACTGTAAATATTAATATTGTGATATCTGGTTATTTTTTAGTTCTTCATGTTAATTTTCAAAAATGATGTTCTTTCTCATAATACTCTTCTTGCTGAACGATTTTGTGCACTCAGGGGGTAAATAATGCATCTATGGAGAAACTCTTAGTGCTCGATTTTCTTTTTACAGGATGTGGTCCTACCATGGGAAAATTCTGGTTCACAGGCGTATGTTTACCTAATTGTACGTTAACCCACAAAATAAATGGTTATTGTAATAAGGAAGGAGTATGTTGCTCTAAAATTCACAAAACTATATCTTATATCACACTTAAAGAAAGAGCGGCGAGTAATACAGATCTGCTGTTACGTAGTATGTCATAAATTTAATAAACCATGAAGTACATATAAATTATTTTATGTTAATGACGACGGACATAGTAATTCTTTGAGTACTATTTTGAAAGTAATCGCCGAAACTGGAAGCTGAAATTGTATTAAAGTTTATAAAAATATAAATAATATAAAGGAGTTTAAAAAACAAAACTCAAACAAAGAAGAAAGTTTTCAAAAGAATATAGTATTTGTTCTTTTACTGACGAAGTAAATAATTTGGATTCTATCGATTGCATTTCCTTCGCCTCCTAGATGTTTCCTAAATTATTCAAAGGAATGGTGGGGGCGGATAGTGAAGCATACCAAATGCATTTGGTAATCTATTTCCTACTACGTAATACTAATCTGTATACTAAAATCTTGATAGTAGTGGTTTTTCCTACTTTCCTTTCCGATATAGCAACGAAACAACAGCTTTTATCCTAAACGGTCATAATTTTGTTTCCTTTCTTAAAGGAGCTCACAGCACAAAAATAATTTCTACGAAATAAAATTTTGCAGGCATCTACATGTATTTGTTTCATATAAATTATGAAGAAGTTATAAGCAATAATTAATGTCAGTAATTAATTTAATTACCTTTGAATTATTAGATTCCCACGATTAAATCAAATATTTCTTCTTACAATCCAAAATAATAATTCAACTCAGGCAAATGTTAAAGTTAAGTTGAAAAATTAGGTGTCAAGCGCCTTTAGATCTTTTAACATCTCTGTTGTCTTCAGCATCTAAAATGCTGAGGTTTTCTATTTCATTCTAACAATCTATTGGCCGAGTACTCATCTTCACGTATACCTAAAAATTTCTATCTAAATCAGCTCTATTGCAGTATACTGTTTCTTTTTAAAAGTTCTAGGCTTCTGGAATTAACTAAACTCAGAGGATGAAGAAATCCTCTTTCAAAGCCCATGAAATAGAATGAAAATCCTGACGAAAAAGCTAACGAAACGTTATTGAGAAGTGGTAAAGAAGAGTTCGGCATAGCCTTAAGCGATCTAAATAATAAACGGCAAACAGTAAGAGTGTACAGAGCTAAGTGTAAAAAGTTTAAATATTTCATTGTACAAGGCTTCCTAAAGAGGAAGCCATATACAAGCAATGAAACCTATTGTGGGCAATAAGAGTTCAGATAAAAAATTGAAAATGGTTCAATGGGAAAAGAAAACGTCCTAGGAAGCATAAAAAAAGACATCCCGCACAAATGCTAATCCAACGTCAAGTCGGCCCAAAGTAATAGGACACGATTCATCTCCAGTCACACGAGGTTGGAATACTACCCACCAACTTTCCAGAATTAACTCTGACAACAAAGCAAGCAATCATTAAGGAAGTTATTCTGGGCAAAATTGCCGACATTGAAAAAGGAGCTGCCATAAAGCCCAAATTCTATAACTGCCTAAACAGATCAAGATGGTTACGTAAACTGTGTTTAACAAAAGTTCTAAGAAGAACCAACAAAGGACCCATAGTGCAACTTAAGATTTGCGGTGGATAAGCAAAACGTAGATTACAAAGTCAACTATAGGTTTGGCCTAATTCAATTAAGGCAAGGTCTAGCAGTCCTACATTCAATCAGGAAGCTGAAAGCTTCAAGATACTCAATCTGAATCATCAAAGTCACAGATTCCAATTCAAATTGTACCTAAGAGTGTTAAACAGTCCAAGGGATCAGCCTATGCTTGTACAAAAAAAAGAACAAAAGTCAAAAAATTCCAAAACAGAATCTGTCTCGAGAGTAACAAAACACCTGCTTTTGATACCAAGTTCAGCGTTTTACGTTGGGATAATACAGAAGGTCTAGTTTAATGAAAGTTCCTAGTAACTCATGTAAGTTAATTTATTGCACTACGCATGGATCAATATAAACCATATTCCTGTTCCAGAATGATAACCAAAGATTTATTTACTGCAAAAATGGAAATTAAAACTGAAAGAAAAACAGGCATAATTGCCCCAGGGTAATAACCGAAATAAACGTACAATTCTGGGCTGCAAAGCAAACATACACTATTTCATCCCGCAACAGTTGGCGAAGAGAAAATTTCCTTACTGGAGGTGTAAGATATAACAATTCATCCATTGGATACTGTATAGAAAAAGTTTCACTTGGGTATTAAAAACTCCAAAGATCTTTTTCCCGCTTCTGCATTATCCATTGCTCTACCGTCTTAATCGCTTTTTACATGGTAATTAGTATTGTCTGAACTACTAAACTAGATGACTTTTTCAGCTGGAAACTTCTTTGATTTTTCTTTTTTTTTTAAATGAAAGATAGCTCTTAGGAAAGTTCAAAAAGTGAAATTTCACAACACCAGAAGTTATCAAAAACGAGATAAATTAGATTCTTAGGCAAGTCAAAAGACGCAATCGGTCTTTACCCTCCTGATTCAGCCAAATTATATTAACGAAAACGGTTTTTCTAAGTTGGAAAGCTTCTGAAACATCTTGAAGATATTCGCTTTGAATAAAGTCAGGATTGTTCATATTCTACAGCTAGCTATGATCCTTCCAAGTCTGTTGTGTCATTTAAGTAACATATTAGTATTGGAATCAAGCTGGAATCTCTGTTGTGATTTTGACAACATCATTTAAGCAGCCGAATTCTATTCAGATTTGTCATGGATTCTTAAAAGATGGCTAGTCTTACACCAAAATCGGTTTTGATCTCCTTGACTTCAGTCATCTTTCATTTTTATGTTCCAAATTGTCTAAATAAATCTTTCAACTCTCTGAGGACCTTAATAACTGTCTTGATATTTCCCTTGATAATTTCTTTTTCCATCTATCTATCAGGTAGCGTTTATCAGTTCATTTATCTTTAGATAATCTCTAGCTTCTCTAATGTTTTTTAAACTACTTTTATTTTTACTTTAAAGAACTATGTTGGTTCTTTCTTGATTTAACATATTTTAAATACCTGTTTGTTTTACAAATTTTCTTCACGGCAAATGACGTATGTTTTCTGTTTTTCCATCCACTACCTTTTATTTCGTATTGGATACAGTAGAAGACATAAATAAATATGTGTTTAACGCAAAATATACATCGTTTTGTTGCATTTGAATACGTCTTGTAAAAGCAATTACTTTGAAAAAGGAAATAAGGAAAGAAAGGAAAACAATTTATAAATACATTTCAATTTTAAATAAAATCAATAAACCCTACGTACTGAACTAAATACATTCAATTCATTCATTCTCCACGAATTAGAATTGTAAAGAAAATTTAGATGAAATACTAGACTGAAAGCATCGTGAAACATTTCATTAGGAAGACGATTCATTTAGATTAATTAATTAAAGTAAAACGTACCACTTACAAATTAAAATGTATATATTTGAGAATAAATTTATCTCTACGTCATTAAAATGTAAGTTTCTAAAACATTTTAAGTCTATTATGCTGCAATCCGTGAATTCAGTAGCAGTTAGTAGCAGAGAAATATATTTCAGCTTTAATAATAATTAGTAAAAATGCTCTTTCTCTCTCTTTTTTAAATGATGATAACAATATTTTCCACATTGTTCTACGAATATTACTTAACTAACAGTAACATTAAATAAATATTTTACTTCGTTGCTGAATCAGACGTCTAGGAAGTTTCCATGATTATACCAGGTTAGCCTAAAGCCAAGTTCACTTCCCTTTTAATAGAAATGTTCCAGAATGTGAATACATAGATATGGTTGAATTTATGTAGACTTGAATGTCAATACTAAATATTTCTTGGTATAAAATCATATTCTTTTATTTAAAATTGCAAGACATGTTTTAAGATTTAGAAAAAATTCTGAAAACCTTAAAATTTTCTAAACTTATTAAAAAATTAAAATAAAAATTTCAATTTGATAATAAGAACCTAATACTTATTTAAAATTTTTAAATTTTTTTTAGAACTATTTTTGCGGAATTCAAATTTAAAAAAAAAACTGTAAAGAACGGGATTTGAACTTGGCAATTATTATACCGCAAAATGTGCTACCGAGGAAAGCAAGCAATATTTAAAATCCTCAACCTCTTATGATCAGTATTAACTTGCTGCAATAATTTAAATAGCAGAAAACACATTTCTTCTTTAAATTTCTTATTCATTCGTTATAAGTGAACAATGAATTATTACCTAAAATTAAAGTTATTTGGAAGTGATGTTTGTTAGTTGTTCTTTTTCTTTGTAAGCTACCTTAGATGTTGTTGTTCCCAGACTGTCAGTAGTTTTTGTCAGAATCCTTTTATTTTCTGTTCATTATGACAATACTGTCAAGCGTGGAAAAGCCGTTATAATTTAAACGAATTATCTATACCACGAAGAAGCAGACTACAAAAAACTGAAGTGATACAAGTCACAGCGGCGAGTATAAAAGTAGGGAATCATTAAGTTACTGTAATTGGTTTTTACTGCCTTACAAATGAAGAAGTGGTGCAAAAATACAAAGAGATCTTAACGAGATAGTTTGAAGGAGAAACAACATAGAAAAACTTAAACATAATGTGGAACCACTTCAAAGTGGCAGTTCTAAAGACAGCTAAAAAGATTTGTAGATGCAACAAAAAAAAGTAATGAAAGAAAAGAAATGGGTTGGTGGTCTGGGTAGATAAAAAAAACAAGTAAAAATGAAGAAGAAATAAAAATTGTACCTACAAAATCGAACTCCCGAACGCTACGAAATATACAAAGAAGACAGGCAATGACTTGAAGAATTGCTAACAGCGGCAAAAAAACAGTGGACAGAATTTGGCAACAAAATGGAAAGGGGATAGTAAAAAAAATCAGAAATTATTTTGTAAAACATTAATGTCACTTAGAAACGCAATATACAAGAGAGATTAAAAACGAGAATAGAGATCTGCTAACTGACAACGAACGTATTATAAGTAGACGGAAGAATTACAACTCTTATGGGTAAATCAAGATAACGGCGAACTAGATCTATTTTAATATTGTAATTTGTTTTTAGATGTATTATTTAACATGTTTTAAGTTTTTTATCGATTTACCGTTTTATCATATCAATACTATTTAACATACCTATAATACTTGGAATATCTAGTTTTTCAACAAGATAATTATTAAATTTTAGTTCACAAAAATTAATTATAAAAACATATAAAGGTTAAGCAGTAAAGCTGAAAATCTTAATGAATTTTCTCAAGAATTATTAAATCGCATAAAATTCTTATTTGGTCACCTAAAGTGTCTATTTGGTTGCCTAAAATGCCTACTTTGGCCTAAAATGCCTATTTGGTGGCCCAGAGTGCTTATTTCGTTGCCTAAATGCCTATTTGACCGCCTAGATTGCCTATCATGATGCCTACTTTAAAGATTTTTAGTGCCTATTTGCATTCCTATTTTGATGATTTTCAGTGCCTAAAAATCCGGTCTCTAGTAATGATACTTAGAGACGAGCAACACAAAGTCAATATCAAAGTAGAATATGAATATATTGAGCAAGTAACAACATTAAATATCTCGGAGTGAACATACAAAGTAACGGAAGCCAAGAGTTAGATATAAACAGCGAAACAGAAAAAGCAATGAAGATGTTTTACACAACGGGGCACACTTTCATAAATAAAAGAGAAATATCGAGGAAAACAAAAATACAAGTATTCAAAACGATTTTCATATCCATTTTAACGATTGGATGCGAAACATGGACCTTGAATTAAAAAAAAACAAAATACATACGATAGAAATAAGAGAAAGGAATGACAATTATAGAGTAAGAAATACAGAAATAGGAGAACTGAAAATTGACCTAATATTGAGATTCATCGAGAAGAAACACCTAAGCTGATGGGGCACCTACACCGGATGAACAGCATAAGACCAGTAAAGCAAATCGAAGAAGCTAAAGTCGAGAAAAAAAAGTAAGAGAAATACCCAGAATCACGTGGGACAAAACATTACGTAGGTGAATTGCTGAAGAAGGAAAAAACCACATGGGCCAAATTTGTTCACAATTAAATTGGAATAATATGATAATTTGTCAAAAATACCCGACACCACTAAATGGTACAAAGGATAAGATAATATACATATTCATTAATAATTCAACAGAAAACGTGGACGAATACCCCTACAATCCAGCGAAGAACAGTTGAAAACAACTATCCAAAAGAAATTAGAGACCTAACTTCAGAAAAAAGAAGCTAAGAGGCAAAGGGCAAAAATCTAGAGCTCCACGAGACAAAAGAAACTTGAATAACATTAGTCGGAGAATTAAATGGGAAATTCGGAAGTAAAAAGTCAAGACAACTAACTAATGGACGACAGCAGCACCGATTACTCTCTCTGGAAAGCAACCAAAAGATTAAAAAGGCCAATGCCGCAGATCCCTCCAATAAGAAGATGAAAACGAACAAAAACGTGGAAGATTCGTAATCTCTCAGAAGAAATATTTCAAACAAATGAAGAAGGCGAAGATGAATTTTAGAAAAAACTGACACAAGAAGAAAAAGAAATCAGGCTCACTCATTCACAGAAGTGAACTCTGACTGATAAATGCTACTTTTAGATTGAAGTACGTGCCTATGCTGTGGAAAGTAGCAGAGGTTATGATGGTCCTCAGACCCGGGAAACCCCCACACAGTGCTTTGTCTTACAGGCCAATCTCCTTGCTACCTATAATGTTAAAACTACTCAAAAAACTGTTACTGAAGAGGTCAAACCAATCATAAAAAGAAAAGAATTAATCCCATCACACCAGTTTGGGTTTAGAAATAAACATTCTACGAGCGATTAGGTGCACAAAATAACTAACATAATAGAAGAATCGTTAGAAGAGAAAAACGTCTCTCCGACAGTCTTCGTAAATGTAGACCAGGATTTTGACAAGGTGTGGCATGAAGATCTAAACCACAAACTAAAAATATCTTTGCCCAAATAATATTTTAAGATTCTTGAGAAGCTTATTCAGAATTGCAGAAATAAGAGCGGGAGCATTACAAGGAAGCATATTAGGATCGATCTTCTGCCTATTGTACACTTGCAATATTCATGCTATAACCACATTGCTATACTAGCAGTCGAGCTGCACAAAAAAGCTACAGGAAATTCGCAAACAGATGTAGACCAAATCAACGACTGAACAAGGTGATGGCGGTAAAAAATGAATAAAACAAAATCGGTACATGTTAATTTCACTAATAAAATAAATCCAAGGATCCACAAAATGAATAAATGAGGACGTGAAAGTGAAAGTCAAAACAAAGAAAACAGCATGAAAAAAAATTTGCAGTCCATAATTTGAAATATATTAAGAAAAGAAATGAATCTAAGCTGGCCGTGAGACAAGCAAAAACTAAAAGCTGATAAGAGCTAGGTAAAGAAATTGAAGAAAGGTTTATAGACAACAAAAACAATAAAAGGGAATTCTGGACTACTGTGAAATATCTGCAAAGAGAGTATGGTAATCAGATATGGAGAATAAAAGATGCAGATGGAGTATACAAACACATCTAGAAAAAGTACTATATTCATGGAAGGAAACATTATGAATAGAAGTTCGATAGCGAGCTAGTGAATCAACCAGAAGAACACCGTGCAGAAGAAACAGAAACAAGGGGAATATCCGAAGAAGGAGATATAACACAAGAGAAAGTAGACGAGACAATAGGCAGAATAAATTAAACAAATCAGCAAGTAGAGACGAAACATGTCCCCAAATGATAAAATATGGAGAAGATGGACTAAGAGAATTGATATGTTAAATGTTAAAAGGTCTAGAATGGAGAAGAAATACCTACTGCCTGGGATGTTAACATCATAGTGCCTATACACAAGAAAGGAAATGCAAATAATAGGAACCACTACCGTAAAATCTGCTTATCATCATGTGTACAAAAGTTATACTCAATAATGCTAGAAAAACGAATAAGAAAATATGTGGAAGACAGACTGCAAGAAGACGTAGACCACGTCTTTACCCTTAGAATGGCAACAGAGAAAACATTTGAAGGGAAAAAATCACTATATGTTGCACTACTAGACATGCTATCTGCTTTCGTCATTGTACCAAAAACGGCTCTGTGGAGAGCCATGGAGAAAATAGAAATACCTGAAAAATTAATCACAGCTACTAAAAAATTACATAAAGGAGCCAGAGGCATAGTGAGAATTTAAAGAAGAGAATCATACACTTTCAATATGAGAAATGGCATAAAACGGGGTACTCACTTAGTCCACTGCTATTTATAATACTAATAGACCAAATGAAACGTGAAAGCAGGAGAAATAGATTTGAAGCCACAACAGTATGGTGAAACATGAAGAGAGTGGCAGGACAAAATCTACCATACGCGGATGATATTCTACTAGTTGCAGGAAATGCAGCAAAGTCACAACAGGCAATATACAGCTGGAATGAAGCAATAAAAAGAGCGGTCATGACTATTTACTATAAAAAAGCAAGGTCATGAAAATCAGCAATGAAGGTGAACTAGAAGAACAAATAAATATAACCTGAGAAGGGGAAACACTAGAAGTGACCAAACAATGCAAATATCTGGGAGTCATTATAACACAAGACCAAGAAATACGCCACAGACTAGCAAAATACGTACCTACTCTAATATGCAGCTCCGAAAGCTGGCCCTTGCAAGACAGATATCGGAGCAGAGTTACAGCAGCGGAAATGAAATAGCTGAGGCGAGTACTAGGAAGAACGCGCAGAGATAGGGTTTGAAACATAACCACAAGAGAAAAACTAAGAGTGGAACCACTAGCTTCTACTATAGAAACAAAACAACTAAAATGGTTTGGGCATGTGAAGCGGATGTCGCAGAAGAGATTACCCAAAAGGAAGATTATGGAGGCAAGGCGGAAAGGAGCAAGAGGAAGATTAAGGCACCTTTGGCAAGGAACGGTCCAAAAGCTAATAGAAGATCGAGGAAAGAGCCTGACAGGGGCAAGACATCTAGCGCTTAATAGGAAGGAATATCTGAAATGGACTGAAGACCTGACGTCTTAGGGTATAGGAGAGTAAGAGAAAGAAGGAGAAGAAACAAAATCGGTACGGTTTAATTTCACTAATAAAGTAATCCAACATACTATACCATTAATCATCAATCAAACACAGCGAAATACTTAAGGTATTATGCTAGACGCAAAGAAAAGCTCACGTTAAAAAGAAATAGAAATAATCTGGCATTATTGTATTGGTTAATCAGAAGAAATTTTGTTTCTACATAATCAACTTCTGTTCAAGTGAAATGGAAACAGTATACAGTGAAATAAAAAGGTTTGCAAGGAACCATGAAAAAACCTCCATCAACATATGGAGCTCGAGGCGATACAGCTCCTCAAAAACACAAGATTAGTGCGAAGATTCAAAATAGTCGTAAAACCATTTGGGTTAGTTTAAGTACTAAGTCTTAGATCAAAGCACAGTAAAGTGCGGTCTTAGTTCAAAAACGAACACTAGGAATTTAGGTTAGATTTAAAATTCTTATTGTTAGTTTGAATCAACTAGATTGTAATAGCAAAAACACAGAATAGATGTTAAAATTGTCCCTTTTCACCGATTCCTTACTTTGCAACTTCCAATTTTCTGCTTGAGTTGAGCTTAGTGCCCACGAACTCTGCTGCTGACTTTTGGAGCAGTAACAAACTATAGTTAACAGTATTATGTTAAGTGTGACTAGCTTTTAACAAAATTTATTTGCCTAACACTCAGTATAGCTTTAGAGGGCTAAGCCGTTTTAAAAGTACTGTTTTTGGGCTGGAGCATACAACGCTCAACAAACTACGCAGTAAAATGCAAGAAAGTTGAACTTAAAAGTTTTCAAAGATTGACTTATTGCCAAGGCCTTTTCAAATGTCCTTACGTTTTTGTACTGTAAACTTGGAGTCGAATCAATGATTTTATTTGTGGAGTCTCTAATTATAAAAATAGAACGGAGTGGATATACAACTATATGAACTAAAAAGGCTGGTGCATATCTCCGCGTATGAAAGGTTTAAAGAGACTTCATCGAATAATAGCAAACGAGCCCACATAAAGTGTCAATACTAGTTGGCTGCATGAATTCTATAGGGACTGCCATCCCACCCATGATAATTCCCAAGTTCATTCAAAACTTGTGTACTAATATCTTGGACCATTAGTTAAGACGTCTCTAAAAACATCGGGAGCATGTCAGTATTGTAAAGAAGAAAAGCTAAACAACAAAGTACTGTGTTATTTACTATCACACACTGCGCAAGAAATCTAGTCTACGAACAAGGTGGTATACAGCGCTTGTAAATACCACTAAGGCCAAGAATTGTTAAAATATGTTAGACAAAACATACAGAAAAAGCTTAACACAAGTTCTAAAGTCAATTTTGTGAGTAGCTCTTGCGCATCATGATTGTGTCCTTTTAATCTCTACATTATTCCTGAATCGCTTTCTGCTCCTTCGGTGCTATCTAAATTACCTGATTCGATAAACAATAAAAATATCTTTATCACAACTAGCGCTTCTGGTTCCCAACACAAAAGCGTAGAAAAACCAATGCTTAACAAGATTCTAGCAATTCCAATTTCAATTCTGGAAATTACCAAATTTCAAATGTTTATTCGTAGCAGAAAAATAAAGAAAGATCGCCACGTTTTGTTCTAACCAATAAATCTGTCTGAAAAATCCAGACAACACTGAGCAAATCCGATTGATTTGTCTTTGATACTAATCGATATTTCCCAGAAATACTGCAAAAATGGGACACTCCGTAAAATTTGCTATTACTACACTGTTTAACGAAACTTTTTATGACTTTTAAAACAATAACAAGGCTAGTTTAAAATGTTTAAGGTATTTTTAATGGACCTATAAACATTATTCTATAACAAATTACCAACATGGTATTTTCTGAAAATCAAATTATAAATTTGCTGAAAATCTTTCCATGAAGGGTTTTCATTTGATGTATTTCTATTCAGTATTTTTACTAGTTATTATATTTTTTAAACCTTCACAAGGTAATAATGAAGTACAATAACATAGTGAAATATAAGTTTAGTATCATAATTAGTTTTAGCTTGTGGTTATGCAAATAAGGGAGCATGCCTTGCAGGTTGTAGAAGTGCATGCAGAGTTGGTGGAATTTGTCCCGGACGAGCAACTTGTTGTGACGCACGTCGACGATGTTAATAATCTTAATATTGTTATCGACATTGTGGTGAGGTTTGATTCGCCATGCACATCAACACTAGTTTGTAAACATTCATGACTATAATTTAGGCTATTTTAGTATCATCTTGTATCGTGTTAAAAAGATGTAAATAAATTAATCTCTATTAATGGGTATTTTAAGGTTTAACAATTTTTAGATTACCGTCTTTCAAAAATAATTTTGTGCAGTTACTCATATGATAGCAATATTATTGAGAGATTTACAAATTCTAACATTTCCCCAAACTTTAATAATATTAAATAAAAACTTAATACACAAGTGTTTTAGAGGAGGAATTTTAGGAGAATACTTCACCTTTCACATAGCACTGTTTAAACTTAAACTTCAGATACGATAATCACGTACAAGCTTGTATGTATAATACTTGAAGAACTTTAAGCATAGCTACAGGCTTTTGTAGTTGTTGCTGAAGGTAGAAAGTTATAATTGAAAAGTTTATTTACATTAGCAGAGTTATTTATTTGTGTACACTACATTAACTTAGATACAGTTTAAGAAAGAGTACGTCGAAAGTTTAGCTGTTATTACCATCAAAACATAAGACGTGTCTAGTCACAATTTAAGATAATAATGAAGCTCTTATTACATTATTTGCATAATCAATAATTCTCTAGAAAATTGAAATAAAATCTGAACAAGTAAACAAAGCAAATGCTTAAACGTGTTTGTCTTGTTTAAATTTGTTTTTATTTTAGCAAAAATAAATAAACAAAGTACAATAATAGGATTTTTCTGGTATTTCTGTTTTTCCGATGCGCAAAGCAATGGCGCGAAAATAATTGGAAAATCTCAATATGTAGTGTTAGCGAGTTGGAAATTTCCCATTTTGTGAATATTTCAAGACAAAATTGGATCACGTCTTATCATCAACATGTACGTACTACAGTGTATAGTTAACTTTAAATATTTCAGATATTAGAATAGCGTGTCTAAAGAGAAGATAGTTTAAGCATACCTAAGCCATACGCAAAATTGTTTTCCGTTTTCAAAGAAAAGTAGTGATATACAAATTGTTTTTAATATAAAAATCTGTATTTATTTAAGTCAAGAATTTCTGAAAATCATTATGTAGATTAAATAATAAATCCTCACATTATCAAAAAAAAAATTTAAGTTAGATGAGTCTCTAATACTTACTTTATTGTTATAAATTTACTTTGAAAATTTTTAATGATCTGTAATGATATGTAAAATCAGTAATTATAATATGTAACTAGGTAGCGGTTTAATTGCTTTCGAATTGAGCACTCGGACTGTTAAAAAAATTAAGTTTACCGTACTATGCAAGTATTTTTAGTGACTGCATCACTTAGAAGTTGTTGCCACACTTAAAAGTATAAAATTGATAAAGAGATGTAGAATTGCACAAATTTTATTATACAAGTTGCTAGTAAATAGCCGTCAGATCTCTTGTTCATAATAAGAAAGATAGTTGAAAAAGTTATAGAATTCGATACTCCTGCCTATATCTGCTTCATAGACCTCACTAAAGTTTTTGATAAAGTGCAACTAAAGCATGCTGCAAAAGCCTTAGAACAAAAGAATACACCTAACGATTATATAAAACTGATAAAAGATATGAACACAAGAACCACGACACAAATAAGAATCAATGACAATACGACAGGAAGACAGGTTTAGTCCAATACTGTTCAACACTGTAATGGACCAAATAATCAACAGGGTAAAAAACAGGGTCGGGATTTCGAATGGGACAAAACAAAGTGAAAATAATATGCTATCCAGACGATACAGCTCTGATCTTCGAAGACCTTCAACGAATGCTACACACCTTCAACATATAAGTAGAAAACTTTAACATGAAGATATCAGCACAATAGACCAAATCCATGTCAATCGCAAAAGAACCACTGCGCTAGCGATCAATAATGTCATTAAACTAGTCATGACATTCAACTATTATCTAGGATGCATAATAACCAGCTCAGAATATCTAAAACAGGAAGTGAACAACGAATTAATAAAGCAGCCGTCACATCAGGACACCTCAAACAGCCGATATGGAAGAACAAAAACCTTAGCGTGAGCTGCAAAGCAAGGATATACAAAACCTGTGTTAGACCTATTATGACATATGAGGCTAAATCAAAACGCCTTCTAAGAACAATCAAGATGAAAACATTAAGAACGATCACAGGACACACAATGGGATAAGCAAAGAAGCAGTAAAATAAGAAGACAATGTGAAACAGACGACATTGTGAGATGGATAAAAAGCGAGGAAAAGGGTGGAACCAACATGTGACAAGAATGGCAGACCATAGAATAGCCAAAATCGTCAGAAACAACAAACCACAAGGTAAAAGACCCATCGGCCGACCACCAAAAAGATGACAGAACAGCTGGCAATCGACGTCCCAAGAAGGCAACGGAAACGGAACAGGCAATATGTCTTTGTGAAAGGAAGAAAAGAAGAGGAAGAAGAAATACTGTGGATTGATTAAGCCAGTTTTTCAAGAGATGGCATTTAGTTGTCACAATATGTATCGGTGTGCTCACGAAAATCCACATTATATGAGATCGTCTAGAAACCAGGTCAGATTCTCGTTATATGTTTAGATGGGACTACTAGCAGGCAACATTAGTAGTCCTCACTTTTTCCACAACGCCTGAATGGAGAAAATTATTTTCAATTCATTAACGAGTTGATAAGACAATTTTCCACCCAATCTGCAAAATGGACTGATCTGGATACATGATGGCGCCTCAGCTCATTATGCCTATAGGTCATAATGTCAGGGAATGGTTGACCAAAAATTTTCCGCAGCGTTAGATAGGTCGTAACGGTCTTATATCGTGACCACTGCGGTCCCCTGATTTTTCATTTAAGGTTTTCTGAAGGAAAAAGTTTACCAAACATTTCCACACATTTACAAGATCTGCAAGCACAAATAACGGGCAGTGTGCAACGCATTGCTCGACAAATGCTTAGAAATGTTCATAATGCAGTACCCTTGCAAGCAACCGCCTGCCTGGAAGCTAACGGAATACAATTTGTTTGTTAAACTAAGTTATACTAAGTTTAATTTTTACGATCAATTTAAGTAAATTTGTAATTTCTAAGTTTATTAATTTGTTTTACATCTTAAATAAATCAAGTGAGGCTTGTTTGGTTACTGGATCTTCATAATTACTGTATGTTCGTCTTATGTTGCAAAATGTAAAGTTCTTAAATTGCTTTCTGGAGGAGCAATTACGCCTCCAAAAACTTTCTTCGATAAACACAAACAATATGGCTATATACAGCTGTAGCACCAATATACTCTGTATAATTACAAATATTGATTTATTCATGTACTTATTTCGAGTAAATGTTAGATTTAAAGGATTGTTCTTTATTGTATAATAGTAATAATAGTACCAAAACGATTCACAGTTTAATTTAGAAAGATCTGATAAGTGAGACAGAGCTCTCTAATGTATGTAAATACGTTATTTGTTTATTTGTAATTTGCTTTGACCGGATGCAAACGAGTCTAGTGGATACTAAGGGTGATAAGTTTTTTTCTTTAATTATTTTTTTTGTTTATTTAAGGAGTCAGATTCTCCCGTTCGTTTAACAAATCAGTTCAAATGTTTATACAAATTTGTTTGTTTAGTTTGTAACACGTTTATAATTCAGTATTGCACATACTTTTTTACAACAAATTGTATATACGCTTTTGCTTTGATTTGTTTACAATATACAGGGTGTCTGCGAATTTGACCAACAAATGTGTAACGGTCACTTTTGTTTCCGTTACAAGTGATTATATTTCATCTGTGCTTCCGGCGTGTTCTTTGTATTTTGTTGATAGTTTTCTCTCGTTGGAGTGATAATTCTTTGATAATGTTGAGTTCACACTGCGATGTCGAGTAGCTTTTCTAGCTTCTTTTCTGATTTATTTACTTTTGCTAGCAGAACGCAGGGTATATTCCTTCCGTCTTTAAGTTTATTATTGCAAAGTACGTTGAACTTTTACAGCTGTGATTGTTTTCTGGTTAATATTACTCCATTTGTAAAATTTTGTTAGCAATTTGATTAAGTTTGGATTATCCTTATAAGTGATTCGTACATTGCAATCTCATCTCTAACTACTACCTGGCAATTTTTTGTATGTTTATCCTTGATCTTCGGATAAGTGGATTGGTGTAATTTGCTTAAGAAATTCTCACTTGTACATTTCTCTAAAGACCGCCCATGTGTGCTAGATCTTTTGTTTTAGGTTTAGCCAATGAATTTAAGTGAGGATTTCTTAGTTGTGTATTAGTATCGCTTATTCGTTTTCTTGTTTTCTTGAATTGTAATTAACCATGATTATGTCCTGATGAGTGTTAAAGGGATTTTTCCAGGTCATAAGTTAATCTTTTGATTGTTAAACTTTTAAATTCTCTAGAACCAAGTTCCCTTGGGGAAGAAAAACCCAGCATGCGTTTGAGTTTATTATAAGAAATTGAAAACAAATATGAAAATTATGTCACTTGTAGTATTCGCACGGTCCACGGGTTAGTAAAAATCTCGTGATTCGATTTGGAAATCTCGCAACCTATGCAATTTCTTGATTTATGGGATTCGGGAATTACATGATTCGTAGGAATCACGTGACTTAGGAGAATTACGATCTTGTATGCCAAGGCCAGTAACCGTGAGTGGGTTGTAACTATAAACCTTTTGTGCGTAAATAGGTAACAAACAAGTTACGTGCATGGGTATAAGCAAAAAATCACTCAAGATTTCTAATCTGATTCTAAACTTTGCCTCACCCTTTATGCATATGTCAGACAATATTATTTTATTTTATTAGGTAACGATGGGGTTTTACTCCATCGTAATTTTAGACAAGTTTATAAAAACTATTAATGCTTTTTTTTCTGAGTGAAATATTTCTAACAAGACAAATTTTTCAGTTTTAATAGCCAGCTTGAAAAATTCATTTTGGAGATTCAAATATTGTTCAGGATACCTGAGTGTACTGATGTTTGGTCATTGTCCTAACTATTTCCTAGAAGTGCATGCTGATAACACATTATTTTTTCTTATTGAAGAACCTTTTATTGCCCTCAAATTCTAAAATACTTCTTAATGAATTACTATGTTGTCGAAATTCGAGGAAATAGAATTTAGCGAAAACCTTTTACGCCAAAAGTGATAAAACAGTTTAATCCGCTCCGCTGCAACCTACATTTATACCTACGGATACAGCGCCAATTCAAATTGTTAATTTCAAAAAGCAGGGAGTTTGTAATGTTATTTTAAGATTCGCACTAAATCCGCCCCTGTTTTTCAATTTCGTTCGGATATTTGTTTTCTTGACGCGCAATATTTAAATTGTTTCATTAAACGAATGTTTGTTATAATGTTATTTTAAAGAATTAATATTTTTGTGGTTTCAACTTCTGGGCTCCGGTAAACGTGCCTTTTGCTATTTTCCAATATCAAATTCCTGGAATCTTAGTCGCAAAAATTAAAGTCACACCGTCTCGATTGAGCCAGGTTTAAGCTGGTAAATCTACAAGTAAAATTTTCCATTGTCGCATAAAGAGTATTAATGTTTTAATCTGTTAGGGTGTATATCCGACTTTTTAACCCCACTTCCGTAAGTACGAACTGCGTAACAAAAACGCAGAGGTTAGGCATTACGTTGATAGCTGTTGACTTGAAGCAACGT
>VTPC01091090.1:0-80846 GCA_011009095.1 Ignelater luminosus | reverse complement strand
CCGTTGGTGTAGCATCTGTGTGTATACTACATTTTGGAAGCTCCACAAAATTTTAATAGTGCTTGAGACTCAGTGATTTTCGTTTATAAAATTGTGTGTAAACGCCTGGATTTTGTTCTTATGTTTTTTTGTGATTAACGTAAAATAAGTAGTTGTTCTTCGAAATTAAAGTTTTCTCAATTATTGGATCTAGCTGCCTTTCGTCGGAAAACAGAGGTCTGCACATACCTTCTGGAAGAAAGAGTTCCTGTATGAGTAAGAAAGGAAACCTGCTATGTTTTATTATATGAATTTTAATGTTTAAAGACTAGGAGAACGTCGAACTTTGTGAAATATTTTATACGAAAACTTTGCTTAGACAGGATCAGTTTCGTATTGTTTTATTGAATCATAATTTTTACAAGTAACTTTTTAACTAATTTGTAACAGGAACGTTCCCAGGTAATTTTAGCTGGTGTTTGATAAATTGTTGCAACAAAATTACTAACTTGGCAATCATTTCTTTGTTCTTAAATGTAAAGTTCAGTTGACAATATTTAACAATTTATGGTCAAGTTTACCTGAGTCGGGTTAATTAATATTTGAATTTTGATCTTTTGTGTTCTATTTTAAAATTTTAACGTAACAGAATCATTTCGCTTTGTTTATTGTAATAATTTGTTTTTCTTATAGTTTGTTTCTGTTTTTATTATTTTATCGACTCTGTTCTCCAAACAGAAATTAATTTATGCCTCTTATTGATATTCTTTTGTAGTGCTATTTTGTTATGGTTTTTGTATTTTTGTTTGTGTGTGTTTGATTCATTCTTTTTTATTATCATTATTGTTTTAATAAATGTAAGTAAGGTCGACTTCTTGTATTTTTGTTTTTGTAAGTGGATTTCTGGTCCAGGCGAAGCAGCTTAATTTCATTATTTTGTTCTTTTGGCTACCAAAAAGCACATAGTGTATATTCCAAATTTCAATTATAGACTAGATATCTTTGCTCAAGAGAGGAGTAAATATTGAATTGGCATTTCTCCCTTGTATCGTTTTAAAAGAAGGAAGTCTTCAGAGGACTTCCTTAGCAAAATTAAGTAAGACAAATCAAGTGCTTATACAGGGTTTATTTTGTGTATTGAGTCTCATTGGTGAAACGTCAGAGCGAGTTTTAATAGAGCTTCCACGAGGTAAGTTACACACGGGGTGAGGTTTCGTAAGAGGCCTATATACAGGGTGTCGGATTCACGAGTAGTCGCGTGACCGACCATCAGAACCCTTCGATCTACGACTGCTGGCGCCCTCTTTTACGACCATCTATTAGTTTAATAAGAGTTTTGGAAAACGGTGAGCTTCTCTTGGTGAGAGATTAGCCAAGTTTATTTGAGAATCCACCCCATCTGCGGCATGAGCTACGGGATTTAACAGCTACCATTGGTCTGGACGGGACTTGTGCATACCTTTGAGCACTGGCCCGTTACAAGTTGTTGTCTAGGTGGCGCTGGAAGGAATTAGGCGGAAGCAAATCGAAACATTGAGTTGATTGATTATAATTTGTATTCACTTGTAACATATCAGAATTATGATGAAAGTGAATAAAAGTTATTGATGACACATTTGTGGGTAGAAACCATTGAATTTAAAATAATCATCGTAATCAGTTCAGTGGTTGTCGCTGGTGAAGGCGGAAAAGAAAATGTAATGTCATTTTCAAATTAATGCAGAATCATCCGACTTCTATCTAAATTTAATTTAGAAGTAGATATTTATTCCCTCTTTTTCTTGTAAAATTTACATTGGTTTATTCTATTAAATAGGAATTCATTCATTGAGACGTTTATTTTACGTTATAAAATTATATTCCTGCGTCGAGGCTTGATAAATTGTGTTTTGACAAGATTTTTCTTGTCGCTGAGGCAGACAGAATTCCGAGAAATTATTGCTCTTTTGGAGCGTTGCGAACATTTAAGTACCGTTTACAACGCCGAGTCGGCTTAAAGATGTTCCATGGCAGGTCCTATGTACAATACCCTTCGTTAGTGTAAAAGGAGTTTGTGTTAATTCGAGTCGTCACGTGAAGGGTGACCGCCCTCAAGGCGAAGTCGTCCGAAGAACGACTTAATCTCCGGTCTTCGTCCTGTGAACTACGACAGCAAGCGCACTAATTTTTTTCTTTTTTTTACGAGCCCGTTGTGCAGTTTAATATTGGTGTTGGAAATTTTATTATGCAAGAGACGGACAAAAATATTGTGTGGTCTCGTAAATAAGTTCGGCATATTAGCCGGGGTATTTTTTTTGGTGTGTGGACAATTTGTTTGCGAATTTTGTGACCGAAAGAACAATTCGGGGTTGTGTTTAGCGGCGCTCTGCTTGTATAAAGGTATACGTTTTTTTATTCTTTTCTAATACGATACGTACGATAGCCATCATAAATTTAATAAATCGCAAAGACCGTTGTTTGTGCATCATCCGCTAAACGGTTGTGAGAATTAGAATAAAGACAATCTACGCTTCGCCGTGGTGCGAAATCTGGTTAACGAATCGAGAAATCTGTTTGTTGGAGTTCCCTCTCCGACGCTGCGAATAAAGCCCCTTTCTTTCCCAGCTCTGGACACCGCTAATTGAGTGATAATTAAAATAAGTTATGTTTTTTATGTTAATTTGTTCATACACAATTATTATTTTATGTGACATCTCGTCCTAGAAACCTCTGGGGACGAATTTACATTAAACTCAGTTACGTATTAATGAACGCTAAAACATTGTTGAATTACACTCTGCAGGGTCCTTCTGAAATAATCTCACATTAAATAACTTAGACAATTTTAATTAGAATCATTTTGAAACAAGTTCGTGATAAACAATTTGGACAATTCTAATTAGAGTCAGTTTGTAGTAAGTAAACTTGTAACAATTAAGGTATGTAATTTTATGTAAGAATACTCTATTTACAATTTAAAAATTTTGTATTTTAATACTAATATTCCAAATTAACTTACTGTTTTCTACTCTAAAATTCGTAAGATATAATACATTTATTTATGTGAGTGCAATGATAATAATTTAACTGTGTTGACGCCTATGTTGTTTTTTTAGTTATTTACATTCTTTTTCCTTTCTTTTTTTTTACCACGATATAAATAAATAGATACTGTATAACATTGTTTGGTTTTATTGTGTCATTGTTTGTTCCTGTAAGATTTTCAAATAAGAAAAACCCTTGTGAACCGATTGTGAGCCAGACCCGGGAAAAGGAACTTTGATTTAATTACTACTATTTCTGTAGTTTATTATACGAGGGCGGTTCAGTAAGTACCCGTGTTTGACGACAGAAGGCGTTCCCGAGGGAAGTTGGTGTTATCATCGTGTGCTGTCATCTATCAAACGACGGTATAACAAATTGCAGACTGATTGATAGGTTAGTTTGGATTTGACAGCCATTTGAGTAAGACGTGTTTCGTGATTTTAGCTAAGATGGAAAAAGAGCAGTATCGTTCGGTAATTCGATTTCTGTTTTTTGATGGAAAAAAAATGCGAGGAGATAAAAGCAAAGTTGGATGCTGTTTATGGGGACACTTCGACATCTATGACCATAGTTAGATATTGGTTCAACGAATTTAAACGTGGGCGAACATCCGTTTTTGATGAGGAGCGACCAGGACGCCCGGCAGACGTGGTTACCGAGGAAATCATTCAAAAAGTCCACGACATGATTCTCGCTGATCGACGAACGAAAGTGCGTGAAGTAGCAGAGGCCGTAGGTGTGTCGACCGGAACGGCAATTAATATTTTACATGATAAGTTGGCGATGAAAAAATTGTCGGCGCGATGGGTGCCGCGATTGCTAACGGTGGACAACAAGCGGATGCGGCTGTTAACTTCGAAGCAGTGTTTGGAGCAATTTAAGCGAAATCCGAAGGAGTTTTTGCGTCGAGTTGTCACCGTTGATGAAACCTGGATTCATCATTACACACCAGAAACTAAGCAACAATCAAAACAATGGATTTCTCCCGGTGAATCTGCTCCAAAGAAGGCGAAGATGGTTCCATCGGCCGGAAAGGTCATGGCGACGATTTTTTTGGGATGCGAACGGCGTCATCCTCATGGATTTTTTAGAAAAAGGAAGAACGATCACTGGACAATACTACAGTGAGTTATTAGACAGCTTCGACAAAAAATTGAAGGAGACACGGCCGCATTTGGCGAAAAAGAAGGTGCTGTTTCACCACGATAACGCACCATCACATTCATCCGGAGTTGTCGCCGCCAAACTGCATGAATTGCGTTATGAATTGCTGCCGCACCCCCCGTATTCACCCGATCTGGCTCCCTGCGACTTTTTCTTGTTTCCTAACATGAAGAAATGGCTCGCGGGAAAAAACATTTAGCTCAAACGAGGAAGTCATCGCCGAGATAGAGGCGTATTTTGGAGAGTTAGACAAATCCTATTTTTTGGAGGGGTTAAAAAAATGGCAGGAACGTTGGGAGAAGTATATATTTCTAAAAGGAGACTATGTTGAAGAATAAAAAAAAAATTTTTGAAAAAAATTGTGACTTCATTTCTAACACCGGTACTTATTGAACCGCCCTCGTAAATAAAGTGAGCCTTTATAGGTGAAGAAACTCACGCATACAGGGATCGATGCTGTTAACCGACAAATTAATAAATAACCATCTTTTGTTTATTTAATAGTAATTCTCCAGTCCAGCCATAATGGGGTGTTGCTTATTTGTTTATTTCTAAACTAAATAATTTGATAGCTTTTCTCGGGCAAGTTTATTTGGGAAAGCACTTTTTTTTGTATGTACGTCCAGGGTTATAAATACCTATCGCCCTATCTATTAATATAAGTGTACCTATATACAGGCTGATAATATTTAAGGCACATTTATATAGGGTGTTGGTCTGCGATGAGCTGAGTGGGCTGGCATAGTGTTTCAGATCTTCAGCTTTTGGCGCCCTTAGGTTTTACCATCTTCCAATTATTTTCAGAATTTTAGGGAGTGTGTAAGCTTTTTCTTTTGTTTTAAAGGTAAGTTTAGGTTGAACCCCCCGCCTTCGACTTCGAGCTACGGGATTGGACATCTTCCGATATGCGTAACGAGCATTAGGCCTCTTTTTCCGCTTTTTCTCGTTACAAAAATACTTTGCATTTTATGTGTATACATAGAATTATAAATCTCAGTACCTTTCCAAAATTTGTTTGTTTATTCTTGAGATCGCTTTGGAGATATCACATGGGTTTAAAAGTAACTAGTTTTGTTATATCTTAGGTGTAAATTCGAATATATGACTGTATTCAGCAGTGAATACAACTTACAAAATATAAACTTGACATAACAAATATCACTTTGACAACAGTGACAACACAAATACGGGGTGACAATACTAAACTAAAGGAATGTATATACATAAAGTGATACTTGAAAACTGATTCAGACCTATAGAAGGTTATATCAGAACGTTGTCGTGGTGAGATTCCCTCACAAAAATCAAAATCTAAACGAAAATTAAAGGAGTTGAGTTATACTGACATCTTCTCTCCAAAAAGAATCTTTTCCGTAGCTTCTAAATTTGCAAATGCTTATCACAGGTTTTACCTCCTCTGGGTGCTAGATGATGGTTTGAGCAATAAAATGTAGAAGTTATCAGGACTTGCATTTAGTAGTTGAATTTGCTCTACTAATAGTTCGTATTCTTTTTTTTGAAAACTGGTCCAAGAGTGGTTGACAAAGGTGGCAATGACATCATATCATTAGTGTATAAAGCAAGGATCTAATGAAATGTGGTATTTTAAGTACCATCTTCCACTTATTTAAAAAGTGTAAACCTTCTATCTCGCTAGTCCAGCTATTTTCAAAATAACTCTATTCTCCTTTTCTATAGGTTTACGTTGTCCGGCTAGTTGCATACCTTGTAACGGTCACTTTTCGTTATCGTTTCATGAGTTATATTCAAACTGCACTTTCGGCGTATTCCTGTCTTTTCCTAATAGGTAGTTCTCTTCGTTGGACGGACATTTTTATAATGTTGAGTTCACACTGAAGGATCTAACTTGAAATTGAATCTTGGGTTGACAAATTTTTTAAATTTGATCATTATAGTAACGGGATACAGAGTACATTCTCTTGCGTCTTTAATTTTATTTTTCAACCTATGTTAAGCTTTTATAGCTATGGCTTGTTTTCTGGTTAAACTATCCGTATCACGACATTGCACTATTATCTTTAATTAGTAATCTTGCCAGTTATCTCCACTGTGGGATCCGTGCCACTTATTCGGTATTAATTATACTTAATGATAATTTGCTTTTATATCCCGATGACAGACAATATTTACCGGTTCGAGTTACCTCTGGTGTTAAATTTTATATTTTTCTATAAACAGTTTCCGTTGGAAGGGAAGGCGACGTGTTAAGTAGCCCAGCGCTAAGTAGGCAGTTGAGCGAAAAGTTGCCGCCGATGCAAATGGGCTGTAAATTTCTAAAGGGAGCATAATTTTTGTGGTTGTGACAAGCCTCATCTCTGCGAGGGCAAGAGGAGAGTGTTCTTACTTTTCAAGATCTCATACGACATGTTTGATTATATTTAGCTTGTTACGTAGTCTGGAGTTTTATGTGGATTACAATTTGGTTCGGCTGCTGAGAAAAAAAAAATTTATCCATAGCTTCCGATTGTCCGATGCTGGTTGTGTAAATTGGATCTCCTTCGGCTGAAATAATAGTGCCTAACATGCTCGGCGTCAGAAATTTAATTGTTAAAAATTTGTGTTTACATTTTTAATAACTATGTGCTATTTTCGTCAGTTTTGCTTAGTATTACAAGTTTAACGCACACAAATGCATTCGGATGAAGCTACCATTTAATTGGTTTACTGATTGTTAAAGTTCTATTAGTACTTAACATAGTTTTTTTGAGCTTTAAAAGAAATTTTAGCGAACCTAGGAAGCGTGGTTTAAGAGGAGTTTTTGTGCGTTGTTTGTTGCAGATTTTTATCTCCGGAATGCAGTGTATAGTAGCGCTGTAGAAAATCTTGGACATCTGATTATCGCGGTAAGTCTGTTTCTTCTCTTAGTTTCCTTAATTGCTGTTTCTTAAGCTTGGGTTAATTGTTAAAATTTTGTGGTTTAAATGTTTTAGTATAAGAGAATTTTGATAATCAAAATTTCACATTTCCAATATTAAATATTTTTATAGTATTTCTCACCAATGCATTAAGCGATAAATTTTAAAAGTTTGAAAGCAAGCTTTTATTGAATATATGCTGAAAAGTAAAAGTTGGAGAAGCAACCGGAAATCTGCTATATTATCATCTATAACAGTCAGAAAGTATTTATAGTGGAATGTAGAAGGTAATAAGTTTTTAAAATTCAAGAAGTTGCTTTGATGAACTTGCTATTGATTTTATGAAATCTCAGTTTTATTTTTGCACAAGTATTACAAGACATACTCATTATTCTTATATATTCTATAGAATAAAACGAACTTAATGAGCCATACGAGTAACATCAGAAGCAGAGAGATTTGTGAAAATTGAAAGGCTCAAATAATTGACAGCATCTGCCCATATATTAGGTAAGTTGTCAGCCCTTTCTTGTATGTGTGGTGTGAGACGAAGAGATACTGATTCTTGATCTGTAATGAGTTTTAGATCTTGGTCAACGACACAATGTCGCCCTTTTTTTAAGATTCGACAATGGCATCAGCCTTTTTTTCTACAGCTGAATGTCTTTTTTCACTAACGGAAAGTGTTCTTGAAAAGAGGACAACTGGTCTGCCATCCTGTGACAATATTGTAGCTATGATTTACAATGAATAAGATTGCAACTTTGGTATCCACCTGGAGTATCGTGGAAGAACATTCCTAGTACCCATTTAAGAAACGTTTGGTTAGTGGGTAATGCAGGTTCTCTCAAAATAGTGCTAAAAACAGAATATTCTGATACTTTAGATTTAAACCTTCTATATTAGGAGTTTGGCAAGCATACAAAATATCTAGAAAAAGTCTCAATAAGTTTGATAGTATCGATACTTTCATTGATTATCAAAGATATTCTTAACTTATTGGTTTGCTTCTTTCTTATGATATTGAAGACTTGATAAACCTGACAAAAAGCGTTTTTGTAGCTGATATCATTTTACCCATGTTACTAGAAATAAATACACTTGTTTTATTGTATTCTGACCTTGTTTTGATAAAATGTGTCCACCTTCAATTTGTCAACTCTACAAACAACCTAGTGTGTGAAAATCTCAATTTAAAATGCTCCACAGTTGCCTGAAGCAAGCAAATTTAATACGATTTCACAATCTCAAGTATACAAATAGAAATTTTGTTTCTTATTTTTAAAAAGGTAGGTTGGGCCAAGCGTTGACTTGAGCCTTTGGTTTGATCGAAATTTAATTTATTACTTGAATACTTGGACTAAATTCTGTTTTCGTTGTACTATGGACAAAATTCTATAGTAGATAGAACCCCTTTCTATCGAAAATAATTTCATTTTGTATATGAAAAATGTTATAAGAGTTTATGAAACTTTACGGATCTGATCTCTAGGTGGAACATTTAACTCTTCAAGTCTATATAGATTTTTTAAATGCAAGTTTCCCACCTAATGAATAAATAAGTAAATACTGAAACTACTTAAAATTATTATCATTAACGATGTCTTCAAGATAAAACAAACGAGAAATTCTTAATTTTATGCTGTATACAAGAACATTAACGAAACTTCTAAAACTTGGCAAAATTTAGTCAGCCTTCTTAGCAATAAGCAATTATACAAAAAACAATTTAAAAAGCATTTTTTTGCTAAAGACGGTAAATATTTCCCGCAAACTTTACGAAAATCCCTAGTTTGTCTAGTTTATGAAATCATTGTTGTTTGATAATAAACACCCTGTAAACACAATACAAAACAATTATGTAGCTGTATGTATTTCTATTAATATTGTCCTCGTCTTGTACTAAAACCTTTTTGTTGTTCAACAATTACAAAAACTCTAACAATTTATTTGGTTCTAAGACGTATAGCCTACAAGACAATTAACTGAAATCTCATAGACAATACTAGGCAGTTGTTCAGTTCTTAGCTTACTAATCTCTTTGTGCTTTTAATTAATTTAAGTAATGTAGCAATCACATTAATTTTGTTTTCTTTTGAAAACGGTTAATCCACAGCTTACAACTTTCTACAATTTTTTTGTATCTTTTATGTAACTTCAGTTAGCAAAGCTGAGAACTTTAGCATCGCTGGGAAACAAACAAACACAAGCTACAAATTAATATCTTCATGTAGTTATGTACAGTTTTAGAGGTATAAGAACGGTTTAAATCTCTACAATGAAATCATTCTTGCCGCAAAACATAAAGAGTGGCAACATAAAGTATATAATTTTCATATTATCACTTTATACGTCAAGTTAATTACACTTTTTATCTGATATGCAGCTTATACACGAACTAATTAAAATAACAAATCGAAAGCGAGAAAGCTTTAGAAAAAGAAAAAGAGAGGATAAAAACATGTAATACAAAATGTACAATGTTTAAGGGAAAAGCTTTAAACGCAGGTTTTCACCAACTTCCTAAATCCAAACTGGGGTACATCATCCCTTTATTTCACGTCATAAATAATCGCCTTTATATTACAAACGCAAACATACGCTTCACATAACCCTTGTCTTCTTTACCGCTGGCTAAGTAAACGGAAATCCCTTATATAAACGTAGATGGAAAGACAAAATTCCCGTTAACTTTAGCTCATCTGTTTGTACAGATAATAATTCCGAATAACAATATTTTGTTATTTTTTTCCCATTTTAATTCTGAATACCTTCAAGGTGGTTTCGGTTATATTTTATGTTTATATGTGCAACTGCGAACAGAAATTCTTGTGTTGGATGATTCCAACAGCACATCTTTATTAAAAAGTCTGAATAAAAAGAATACGAGAGAAGCACTCAATATTTTTAAAAGTCTTATATTTTATTAGAATAATGAAAGAAATACTTCTAAAATCAAATGCGTTCAGGACTAAATGAAGTTTCCCTGAAATATTTTCAGACAAGATCTCATACTCACTTCTAATATCTACGCATATTGAGTGTTGGTGAACTGTTTCATTTGAACTCAGAAGCATACCCAAGCCGATTAGGCCAAGATTTATACCTAGTTTAATATTCATTTTTCCAAAAGTTTAACCGTTTAACAGTTTAAGTATGATCTTTTCACTATCTCTAATAAAAGTCAAGCGGCGATCAGAATTCCATTAAAATGGTTATAACACTAATCGAAATCCAAATCTGGTTTTGGACTCTACAGTAGATATGCGAATAAAATTCTTCTGCTTAGATCATACCTATAGCAAAGCTCTAGATAAGTCAAGTCACATAAGAACCTAAAAGATTATCATTTGCCAGCACCACAAATATAATGTTTTAAATCGTTAGTAAAATCATCTAGATTCTCTTGTCTAATTATACTGATATTACTTCGTGCAATGATTTGTGCTCTGACCATACGCCAGTGATTGCCACCCAAGTGCAACAATAACATTCCGAACGCCAAAACCAAAACTAAGTAATTGCAAGACCAACTGGAAGACACTTTGTAAACAAATAGAGCAAAACATCAATACAAATGCAGGACTACAAACAAAAAATTAACTAGAAGCAGCAGTAAACCACCTTATTACAACTATTGAAGAAGCTAGTTGGACGGCTACCTCAAAATCAAGAAACTCATAAGCTAATATGCCAAATCTTCCCTATAAAATAACACAACTAGTTAAGAAAAAGAGAAGGGCTAGAGCACAATGACAGTAAACTCATAACATTGAAGATTGCAGAAAATTCAACCAAATAAACAACAAACTAAAAAACAAGTTAAAAGAAATACGGAATAACACTTTCCAAATGTATTTCGCCTCACTCTCTGCCAAAGAAAGCACCATCTGTAAAGCCACAAAGAGTTTCAAGAAACCAGTCACACAGATACCACCTTTAAAAAGTTTAGCAGGCTCCTGCTTAAGATCAGACAAAGAAAAGGCAGAAGAATTTGCCCAACATTTGGAGACAACTTTCACACCATATACGGACAAAAAAAATATTGAAACAGAAAACTTCCTAAACTTCCCATCAGGTGTCTCTCCCAATTGAAAAGTTTACCAAAACTGAGATCGAAGAAGAAATAAAGCTACTGAATAACAAAAAATCACCTGAGTACGACGTAATTGATGCGATAGTACTTAATCAGTTACCTGATAGAGAAATACAATTTTTACAAATTCTATTTAACGCAATACTGCGCCTTAGCTATTGGCTAGTAGAGTTAAACTTTGACTAGATTATCTTTATTCCTAAACCTGGAAAACTCCTGATAAGATAAATTCTTATCGTTCCGTAAGTCTCATTCCAATGACATCCAAGTTGCTGGAAAAGCTATTGCTGAAAAGGATCTGTCACGATGGACTTCAAGACAAATGGCTACCAGACCACCAATTCGAATTTTGCCCTTAACATTCAATAATCCAGCAATGCCACAGACTTATTAACTCTATCCAGTTAGCCTTCGAAAACGAAGTATTCTGCTCAGCGGTATTTCTGGACGTACACCAAGCATTCAATAGAGTTTGGCACAGAAGACTACTATCGAAAATCAAACAACTTCTTTCCCACCACTACTATTAAATTTTCCAAAGTTACCTAGAAAATAGCTACTTTTAAACAAGTATCAGAGATGAAACCTCGGATATAAAACAAATTAGAGCAGGCGTACTACAAGGGAGCGTGCTAGGTCCCTTCCTATATTTGTTATTCACATATGATATCCCTTCCATGCAACAAAGCAGCATAAGCACGTTTGCTGATAACACAACGCTATTAGCTTTCAGCGATGATCCGACAATGGCATCAAACCTATCACAAAAACACCCAAAACTTATGCAAAAATAGATAAACTGCATGGCGAATAAAAGTTAATGAAAACAAATGTCTACACGTCACGTACAAAAAGAGGCGGTCTACATGTCCCCCAGTAACCATAAATCACTAAATAATACCCCAAAGCACTACAGCCAAATACTTAGGGCGAAAAGAAATGGACTTAAAACTCAAGCAGATATATTGGCTGATCGGGAAGAAATCAACACTTACTCTAGAAAAAAAGCTATTCATCTACAAAACTATATTCCGTCCCATATGGTTATATGGTTGCAAAATGCGGGGATGTGCAAGTAACTCAACAATTAACACAATACAGAGATTTCATTCCAAGTATCTTCGAATGATAGTAAACGCTTAATGGTTTGTTAGAAACCAAACTCTGCACACAGACCTTAGTGTTCCATAGTTAAAATGGTTTCACAGATAAATTGTAACTCGATTTATATCATAAGCAATGCACGAAGAAAGTCAGATAGATGTTATCTACACTGACTTCTAGAAAGCGTTTAATTCTGTGTCTCATAGTCTTTTTATTTGTAAATTCAAAAGGAATTTGTGTTTCATGAAAAACTAACAAAGCTTATAACATCTTATTTACATGTTAGAAAGCAGCATGTATTTGTGAATGAATATATATCAAAAAAAAAATATAATATTGTTCTGTTTCAAGGTTTCAACTTGGGGCCACTGCTGTTCTTGATGTTTATTAATAGTGTAACTGAAATAATCGAATCGTCAAAATATTTACTCTTTAAGAATGTTCTGAGAATATATATAAAAGTTAGAAATAATATGAACTGTTATCTACTTCGGGACAATCTTAATAAAATATATCAATGGATACTCCAAAATGAACTAATTTTTACCATTAGCTAATGTTTTATCATAACAATTGAATATAACAACAAAATAAACGGAAGAGCTTTGGTCACGGTGGAAACAATGAGAGATCTAGGAATAATAGTCTTCGATCAACAGATCTCATTCAACAACCATATTCAGTCTGCAATTAATCAGACCTTCAAAAGGTATGGTTTTATAGTGCATAATACAAAAACGTTTACTAGTGTATCAGCTATTAGGCACTCTATATGTATTACCTATGTTAGAACTCATCTAGAGTACAGCTTTATTGTATGGAGTCTATACCACCATGCTCAGATAATTACCGTAGAGAGAGTTCAAAATAAAGCATTAAGATTGCTAGACTGTTAAATTCATTTAAGGATTCTTAAGAATTAACACATAAATTGCTTTGGTTTTGTACAAACCCGTCAACGGACTCTGTATCTAAAAGGTCAAACCTCTTTCCGCCTGCAAAAATAAAATTTATCTTGTAAAAAAAATCACATACTCTAATATGTATTTATCTGAAAAAGGGCGTTTCTTTATATCCTCCCTATTAAACAGTTTAGAACTATCGTATTCTTAAGACAGTTTTCTCTTAGAAATTGTATTTATAAAAATAAAATTATTTATGGTCACTTTTATTGCTGTATCGTCCAAGCGGCTGCAAGGGGCAGTAAACGTGTTATTCCCCATGTGGGAATATCTTACCCCATTATTCAGATTGGCTGATTTTGTTTCATGATGCTTAGACGGCCAATAGGATCATTTTTCTATCGCTGATATGATGTCGGGTACTAACCCTTTCCTTTTAGACAGTCAACAGCGAATATCTCAGACGGTCAACACGTACCTCAATTTAGCGCTCAAACGGTTGTATTTGCAATTTAATCTAAACAGGAACTTTTTATTTGTATCCTGAGCGTTATGGTTTTCGAACTGTCTTCTAATAACTAAGATAAGATACCTGAATGCTATTTTGCAGCATCAATCGCTTACTGGATGATAAAGCTACGCTTCGCCGCAAATATCGTCTCGTCCTCTTGACAAGATGTATTTTCCATCTGGGATTCCCCGAGCCGCACAGCTGTTAACTCATTTTATCACCATCCAGCAAGCAGTGGATTGTACATATGCAAATGGAGTCGATCGGCCAGCGTTCCATTTAGTATAGTGTCAAGTTTAAATGTTTGCCTTAAGTGATTAGTGATTTTTGGGATACATTACTGGATATCTTTTCCACTTACGTAAGTCTGTTTAATACCTGTAACTTTGTAAACAGCAGAATTTCGTGTGAATATTCAACCACTTGTTTTCTTTATAGTGTTTATTTGCAGATATTCATTGTTAAGTAAGATATCTTAATCTTAAAAGTTTTTTACCACTTCGCTCAGCGTTTATGTGTTTTGTCTCTAGTAAATAAATTCAGGTTAAGAAATGTTACCGTATGCTATTTGGTAACACCAAACCCTCGAGTTCTTAAAGACTAAACGTATATTATTGCTAGAACCTTTGACAAGAAACCGTTTGTGTAACATTATGTTAAATTAAAGTTAAAGGTTATATTATATCTAGAAACTCCAACTAGTTTATACTTTGTTGCAATTAAATTAGTTTAAATATTAGCTAACTCAGATTAGTTCATAAGTTGCTATCATTTTGTATTATTTTAAATTGTTTGGCATTAACGTAATTTGCAGTGGCGCCCGTTCCACAATAGCGTTTTTGCATTTTATGTTTGATAAAATTTATCTACCATTTAGTTAACATTTGATAAGATTTACTTGCTGTTCATTTATTGTTCCATAAGAATTATTTCCCACACATTACATTTCTTGTGCTATATTCTTGTAAATATTATATGTGAACCAAAGGTTGATGTATTCTGTGTTTATCGTTTACTAATTTTTAAAATCTTTGTCTGTATCTATGTGCTTTACAGATAAAAATGTGCCAATATGTTTTATTATTATTTGTACATGTTTTGTTTCTTGTCTCGTCGCACACTTACAGTCTTTTGCAGGAGACATGCCGCATCTGGAATAAGCTGTCGTCAACTTCCAGCTGCGTACGTCAAGTTTATTAATAGTTACTATTTGCATAAGTATCAGCTACGGCGAGGATATCCCAGCATTTCTACAAAGTCTATTTTCCGTGAGCATTATACCGACCCCTGTCTCTTTTCGAAGCCTGGAAAGTGAACAAACTTCCATTAGACGAAACGACATTAGACAAATTGGGATTAGACAAAATAGAAGCATCCTATGAGAATATACCAAAAGTAGTATATTCGTTGTATATTGTTCTTCTTCAAATGGAGTTCACTGATAAAATCACCTAAACTAACCTCTATAATTAGCATGCTTAATTACAAAAAAAGTATAAACAATGCAAAGAAAAACTGCTTTGTGTAATGTTATTCTAATATTTTAGTTAATTGTTTTTAATTCAGTCTTGTTTATGAAATCTTTTTATCGCAATCATTACTCAATTTAGTTCGTACGATATTTATTTTAACACATGTGTGCTTCTTAGCATTACATTGACTAGAAACACTGTTCCAGGCTAAGTTTGTTTTAATATAAATTAATTTACATCAAAATTTTCCATTGTGCATAGTAAATGTATTGCATTCAAGCATGATTGCTGTTTGAACCAGACTTTTATTTTATTGTTTAGCACGTTTTCGGTTGCGCCTAGTTGGACGTGGCGGGAAGTCGAGCCGTTTCAACGCGGACAGCAAAGGATTGTCATCGGAGTCAAACAGCAATTCACCTGTTTGGGGTTGTTTGTTATTAAATTTTGCATTACAAATTCATTACTGTAGTGTTAAACAGTTTGTGGAAAAACTAATCAAAAATGGTTCCATGAAATTTATATACGATTTTCTTTATCGGATCTACTAGAATTGTGGGAATGCATGAAAATAAACATTTCTTCAATTATCGTACTGCTGGTTAAATTTCATTAACCCAAAAACTTTATCTAACTACGTTAGGATCGTGAGAATCTACAACACTTCTGTTCTAGTTACGAAAATTTATTAATAATAAGTGATATTTAGAACTATCGAAACCTCTCGTTCATTGAACATCCTAAGCAGAACCATCGCTTGTTTGGAAATTTAATTGATAGTATTGGACATTCAACGGTTATTAGTCCAGTCAATAGGTTGGAAAAAAAGACCGAATAAAAAAAAACACTGAGCTTGAATTTAAAAAAACTTTTTCAAAATGGTTTCTATATGACCCCAAGATCATTAATGACTATTGAGACCTTTCCCCCGCCCCCCGTCTGCCCCAAATCGCGAAATTAACCCTTTTAACCACCCCTATTCTGGTGATTTTTCTTTATTTGTGAAAATGTGTGAATTTTAGCTCAAAAGTGGCTTCTAGGAGATTTTTGGGTCGCTCATCACGAATCCGGTATTAGTTTTCCGGAAAAGTAAACCTGCCCGTGGAAAAACCGAAGATTTGGCCTAATTTCTGGAAAAGTTTCTCTTGTTTGTGAAAATTTTGAATTTTAACTCGAAAATGGGTCCTAGAGGGTTTTTTTCGTAGCTAATCACAAATCAAATTCTAGTTTTCCGGGAAAACCACCCTGGCTGTGGAAAATCGGAAAATTTGGCACAATTTCTAGAAAGATTTTGGAATTTCAGCTTGAAAATGTGTTCTAGATAGTTTTTTGAATCGCTGATCACGAATCCGATATTAGTTTTCCGGAAAAACCATTCTAGCCGTGGCAAATTGAAAAACTTTGCCATTTTCTTTATTTTTCTCATGTGGCAGTTCATCTCGCTTTCGATGTAGTCGATATGTGTAGAACCAGTTTTCACCGTTGCAGTGAAAAGTGCGGAAATCTCGTGGAAAATCATTGCGAAATTTTCAAACAAAAACGTGTTTCATGTCGATTTTGGGGTAATAGCATGCTGCCACTTCGAAAATAACAACGAAAGCATCTAGAAATAGTTTTATTGAGAGCAGGTAGAGAAATTCTGTAATGTTTTTAGAACTCATTTAAGAGGTTCAAAATGTATTAATGATCTTGTTGAAAATCTAACACTGGTTTTATACCTATATTTTTGATTTTGATTTCGAGATTATTTGTGAAATCTGTAAGGAATAACTGAGGTCTTTTATTGAGCTTTTAATCCAACTTCTGGTAAATTATCTTTGAACCACTCCCTTCTCCGACGTTCAAACTACTGCGAACACAATATTTTAGATTTGTACGGGCATAAAGCTATTTTTCGGGGTTTTGCCCGTGACATTTGTTAGAACTTTGTAATGAGAATGCTATTAGAACTTCTTCAATAAATATCTGATTATAAAAAAATTTGGTTTAGAAAAGAAAATTCCTATCTATTTTATTTATTCTTGGTTGTTCGGTATTGACATCAACAAGAGAAAAAAAACTGCATCTAATAAAAGACGCCTGTAATTGCTGTTCAAATGATTTTAGTATAGGTCTAGATTTGTTTTTATTTTCTTACGTTTTACTTCTGTATCAAAAAAATTATTTTCTGAAATTAGTAAATTTTCTTGTGCTGGTTAATCAATACTGTCAGTGCCCTAGATTAAGCGTCATAATTCGATACTAAATCGCGAATCTTGAATAGATAGTTAAGTAGACATGAATACCCTGACCATGAACTTCTCGAACTTTCTATTTAAGTATAGATTTTCTTTTGCAATTGTTAACCAATGCATTTTAAAGGCAAGTTACAAGTCTACAGATATGACACACTGTTCATCAATGTAGTGAGCTTTGGATAGTCTTTGTGTTATTCGTATGAATTGGAAGCTACCTTACATTTTGTTCTTATGATCTTTCACCTTCAATTTCTAAAACTGTTTCATACAAGACGGTTATAAAGCAAAATAGCACGTATTCGTCCGAAATAATTTAAAGGAAATTTAGAACAACATTGCGTAGAGCGTTTGCAAAATTCTTCAAAGGACGTACGTACTTATCTCTGTAGGTACATCCAAAAATCATTAAAAGCTGACCTTTTTGTAATAATAATGATTATATCAACAAGGTATCAGTAAACTGGTTAGCAACTCTTTAAAAACAGTGTAGAATTATTTCTAAATTCTTCAATTACAGTTTTTATCTAAACCTTTATAACATCGGTTTGATGGCAAACAGAAAACTTGAGTCAGAGGTAAAATGTCAAAACTGAATTCGGTAACACTAAGCTATGACTTCATAGGGAAAAAACCTTATAAAATTCACTTAGAAATTATGCCAGTTTTTGCTAATTTTCACAATGAATTCGCAATATTATTGAGATACAATAATAAAAATTCCACTTACTTGGTATCCTGTTGATGGCTCTTAATGGTCGTAGAACTCGAATAGTTCTAATCGCAGAAAGATTCATGTTTTCAACATTTAAACAATACTCTACGGCTCCAGCTAACACAATAAATAAGTCCAGTCTATTCCACGAATCGGCTAAATACGAACCCTGTCCCCATACCCCCATCGCTACCATTTTTATGGTCATTTCCAATGTAAAAAAGGCGAAAATAAAATCATCGAACACCTGCAATAGACAACACAAAAATATTAGAAACTTGGAAAATAATAAATTATTGGTTTTCATTACTAAAATGTTACATTCAATTTTTTCTCTATTAAATTTTCAATTTTCTTTTAAATTACAAAGTTTAACATTAAACTTAATTAATTTTTCTGTTTCTGACGGACTTGTATAAAAATTTAGGTTCTTATTCAAATTACAATTTTAAAAATAATTATATTGAAATATAAGTTTAAGAATATCAGTAATACAAACCTGTAGTATCTTACACCTATTAGTAGTACACTTATCATCCACACAGGGTTGGTACATTCCAAGGGTGACGCAGTTTAGTAGAATTACTATCATTGACACCCTTTCGAACCATGTAATCTTAAGTTAAGGAAATATCAGAGTAAGCTTTGACTTTAAAATCTAACATCCTATTTACAATATAAAAAATACACGTCTTCAATTTAAAAATTTCTTATAATAAGATGATCAAAGCAGATTTATTGAAATAGTATCAATTTTACGTACGTAAAAAGCAAAAAAGAAATTGCAAACAAAAAAAAAGTTAAGCTTCGTATTATGTTTGCGCACAGACAGTTTATTATTCATGAACACACGTGCAAAGTAAATTTTCGATAAAAATAAAACTTTTTAAAACCGCGTCAAACTCTATTGCAGTCAATGTATAAATTATTTATTTTTAAAGTTGGTAGTTGTCACGTTTTAAAAAGAAAGAACTTCCGCGGCTTATATAATTCAAGTACCGCAGACACAGCTCAACATTTTCACAAACAACAGCAATAACAATAAAACATGTAGAAATTTCTGCAAATAATAACAAAGAGAAGCAAAGTTAAAACAATGAAGGGCTATTCATGCCTCGTAATCAAAATAGTGCCAGTGAAGTGTGCTTAACCTGACCTACAGCAGTCATATACATATATATACGAGCAAGTTGTTTGGCGCGTCATTTGCCAGAAAACCAAAGTGTAGATGCATTATGAATGCATCAAAACATTTATACCGAGTTTACTCTCCATTGTGCCTCTACTTCTGAAAGAGGAGGTTATTAGTATTTACTCTAGTCCTAATACAACGTAATACATTCGACGTCAAACTTGGAAATTTACCAGATTCGACCCATCTCTCTATGTTGTGTACATGTGCATGGCTATGTGTATATCATAAACTCACTTACTTGTTTACATCTAATTTAGTTTGGTTGTGCGGGATTTTGTTTATTTATTGAAGAATTAGTGTATTGTATTATTTACGCTGAGGAAGAATGTGTTGGTAAAGGTAATACACGTTATAGGTTGAATTAGCTTGATTAACCCTAGTTAAATTATTTACTTTGTTCAACTCCGTAAAGTGCGTTCAAAATGAGAGGTTTACTCTGCTATATTAAAAAAGTTGTCTTTATTTATTTATTGGTGGTTTTATTCTTTTAATTACTGATATTAAATGCAACTGATCTTTAACTCGATTCTATGTACTTAGCGTCGAGTCCCATCAAGATATTTAAACTTTTATTACAATCACTTCAATGTTTTAATTACTGTAGATGACAATATGAAAAGTAACTTAAAAGAACTATAAGTACGAGGGCGGTTCAGTAAGTACCCGTGTTTGACGACAGAAGGCGTTCCTGAGGGAAGTTGGTGTTATCATCGTGTGCTGCCATCTATCAAACGACGGTATAACAAATTGCAGACTGATTGATAGGTTAGTTTGGATTTGACAGCCATTTGAGTAAGATGTGTTTCGTGATTTTAGCTAAGATGGAAAAAGAGCAGTATCGTTCGGTAATTCGCTTTCTGTTTTTGGATGGGAAAAAATGCGCGGAGATAAAAGCAAAGTTGGATGCTGTTTATGGGGACACTTCGCCATCTATGATCACAGTTAGATATTGGTTCAACGAATTTAAACGTGGGCGAACATCCGTTTTTGATGAGGAGCGACCAGGACGCCCGGCAGACGTGGTTACCGAGGAAATCATTCAAAAAGTCCACGACATGATTCTCGCTGATCGACGAACGAAAGTGCGTGAAGTAGCAGAGGCCGTAGGTGTGTCGACCGGAACGGCAATTAATATTTTACATGATAAGTTGGCGATGAAAAAATTGTCGGCGAGATGGCTGCCGCGATTGCTAACGGTGGACAACAAGCGGATGCGGCTGTTAACTTCGAAGCACTGTTTGGAGCAATTTAAGCGAAATCCGAAGGAGTTTTTGCGTCGAGTTGCCACCGTTGATGAAACCTGGATTCATCATTACACACCAGAAACTAAGCAACAATCAAAACAATGGATTTCTCCCGGTGAATCTGCTCCAAAGAAGGCGAAGATGGTTCCATCGGCCGGAAAGGTCATGGCGACGATTTTTTGGGATGCGAACGGCGTCATCCTCATGGATTTTTTAGAAAAAGGAAGAACGATCACTGGACAATACTACAGTGAGTTATTAGACAGCTTCGACAAAAAATTGAAGGAGACACGGCCGCATTTGGCGAAAAAGAAGGTGCTGTTTCACCACGATAACGCACCATCACATTCATCCGGAGTTGTCGCCGCCAAACTGCATGAATTGCGTTATGAATTGCTGCCGCACCCCCCGTATTCACCCGATCTGGCTCCCTGCGACTTTTTCTTGTTTCCTAACATGAAGAAATGGCTCGCGGGAAAAACATTTAGCTCAAACGAGGAAGTCATCGCCGAGATAGAGGCGTATTTTGGAGAGTTAGACAAATCCTATTTTTTGGAGGGGTTAAAAAAATGGCAGGAACGTTGGGAGAAGTATATATTTCTAAAAGGAGACTATGTTGAAGAATAAAAAAAAAATTTTTGAAAAAAATTGTGACTTCATTTCTAACACCGGTACTTATTGAACCGCCCTCGTAAATAAAGTGAGCCTTTATAGGTGAAGAAACTCACGCATACAGGGATCGATGCTGTTAACCGACAAATTAATAAATAACCATCTTTTGTTTATTTAATAGTAATTCTCCAGTCCAGCCATAATGGGGTGTTGCTTATTTGTTTATTTCTAAACTAAATAATTTGATAGCTTTTCTCGGGCAAGTTTATTTGGGAAAGCACTTTTTTTTGTATGTACGTCCAGGGTTATAAATACCTATCGCCCTATCTATTAATATAAGTGTACCTATATACAGGCTGATAATATTTAAGGCACATTTATATAGGGTGTTGGTCTGCGATGAGCTGAGTGGGCTGGCATAGTGTTTCAGATCTTCAGCTTTTGGCGCCCTTAGGTTTTACCATCTTCCAATTATTTTCAGAATTTTAGGGAGTGTGTAAGCTTTTTCTTTTGTTTTAAAGGTAAGTTTAGGTTGAACCCCCCGCCTTCGACTTCGAGCTACGGGATTGGACATCTTCCGATATGCGTAACGAGCATTAGGCCTCTTTTTCCGCTTTTTCTCGTTACAAAAATACTTTGCATTTTATGTGTATACATAGAATTATAAATCTCAGTACCTTTCCAAAATTTGTTTGTTTATTCTTGAGATCGCTTTGGAGATATCACATGGGTTTAAAAGTAACTAGTTTTGTTATATCTTAGGTGTAAATTCGAATATATGACTGTATTCAGCAGTGAATACAACTTACAAAATATAAACTTGACATAACAAATATCACTTTGACAACAGTGACAACACAAATACGGGGTGACAATACTAAACTAAAGGAATGTATATACATAAAGTGATACTTGAAAACTGATTCAGACCTATAGAAGGTTATATCAGAACGTTGTCGTGGTGAGATTCCCTCACAAAAATCAAAATCTAAACGAAAATTAAAGGAGTTGAGTTATACTGACATCTTCTCTCCAAAAAGAATCTTTTCCGTAGCTTCTAAATTTGCAAATGCTTATCACAGGTTTTACCTCCTCTGGGTGCTAGATGATGGTTTGAGCAATAAAATGTAGAAGTTATCAGGACTTGCATTTAGTAGTTGAATTTGCTCTACTAATAGTTCGTATTCTTTTTTTGAAAACTGGTCCAAGAGTGGTTGACAAAGGTGGCAATGACATCATATCATTAGTGTATAAAGCAAGGATCTAATGAAATGTGGTATTTTAAGTACCATCTTCCACTTATTTAAAAAGTGTAAACCTTCTATCTCGCTAGTCCAGCTATTTTCAAAATAACTCTATTCTCCTTTTCTATAGGTTTACGTTGTCCGGCTAGTTGCATACCTTGTAACGGTCACTTTTCGTTATCGTTTCATGAGTTATATTCAAACTGCACTTTCGGCGTATTCCTGTCTTTTCCTAATAGGTAGTTCTCTTCGTTGGACGGACATTTTTATAATGTTGAGTTCACACTGAAGGATCTAACTTGAAATTGAATCTTGGGTTGACAAATTTTTTAAATTTGATCATTATAGTAACGGGATACAGAGTACATTCTCTTGCGTCTTTAATTTTATTTTTCAACCTATGTTAAGCTTTTATAGCTATGGCTTGTTTTCTGGTTAAACTATCCGTATCACGACATTGCACTATTATCTTTAATTAGTAATCTTGCCAGTTATCTCCACTGTGGGATCCGTGCCACTTATTCGGTATTAATTATACTTAATGATAATTTGCTTTTATATCCCGATGACAGACAATATTTACCGGTTCGAGTTACCTCTGGTGTTAAATTTTATATTTTTCTATAAACAGTTTCCGTTGGAAGGGAAGGCGACGTGTTAAGTAGCCCAGCGCTAAGTAGGCAGTTGAGCGAAAAGTTGCCGCCGATGCAAATGGGCTGTAAATTTCTAAAGGGAGCATAATTTTTGTGGTTGTGACAAGCCTCATCTCTGCGAGGGCAAGAGGAGAGTGTTCTTACTTTTCAAGATCTCATACGACATGTTTGATTATATTTAGCTTGTTACGTAGTCTGGAGTTTTATGTGGATTACAATTTGGTTCGGCTGCTGAGAAAAAAAAATTTATCCATAGCTTCCGATTGTCCGATGCTGGTTGTGTAAATTGGATCTCCTTCGGCTGAAATAATAGTGCCTAACATGCTCGGCGTCAGAAATTTAATTGTTAAAAATTTGTGTTTACATTTTTAATAACTATGTGCTATTTTCGTCAGTTTTGCTTAGTATTACAAGTTTAACGCACACAAATGCATTCGGATGAAGCTACCATTTAATTGGTTTCTGATTGTTAAAGTTCTATTAGTACTTAACATAGTTTTTTGAGCTTTAAAAGAAATTTTAGCGAACCTAGGAAGCGTGGTTTAAGAGGAGTTTTTGTGCGTTGTTTGTTGCAGATTTTTATCTCCGGAATGCAGTGTATAGTAGCGCTGTAGAAAATCTTGGACATCTGATTATCGCGGTAAGTCTGTTTCTTCTCTTAGTTTCCTTAATTGCTGTTTCTTAAGCTTGGGTTAATTGTTAAAATTTTGTGGTTTAAATGTTTTAGTATAAGAGAATTTTGATAATCAAAATTTCACATTTCCAATATTAAATATTTTTATAGTATTTCTCACCAATGCATTAAGCGATAAATTTTAAAAGTTTGAAAGCAAGCTTTTATTGAATATATGCTGAAAAGTAAAAGTTGGAGAAGCAACCGGAAATCTGCTATATTATCATCTATAACAGTCAGAAAGTATTTATAGTGGAATGTAGAAGGTAATAAGTTTTTAAAATTCAAGAAGTTGCTTTGATGAACTTGCTATTGATTTTATGAAATCTCAGTTTTATTTTTGCACAAGTATTACAAGACATACTCATTATTCTTATATATTCTATAGAATAAAACGAACTTAATGAGCCATACGAGTAACATCAGAAGCAGAGAGATTTGTGAAAATTGAAAGGCTCAAATAATTGACAGCATCTGCCCATATATTAGGTAAGTTGTCAGCCCTTTCTTGTATGTGTGGTGTGAGACGAAGAGATACTGATTCTTGATCTGTAATGAGTTTTAGATCTTGGTCAACGACACAATGTCGCCCTTTTTTTAAGATTCGACAATGGCATCAGCCTTTTTTTCTACAGCTGAATGTCTTTTTTCACTAACGGAAAGTGTTCTTGAAAAGAGGACAACTGGTCTGCCATCCTGTGACAATATTGTAGCTATGATTTACAATGAATAAGATTGCAACTTTGGTATCCACCTGGAACATTCCTAGTACCCATTTAAGAAACGTTTGGTTAGTGGGTAAGCAGGTTTGGCAAGCATACAAAATATCTAGAAAAAGTCTCAATAAGTTTGATAGTATCGATACTTTCATTGATTATCAAAGATATTCTTAACTTATTGGTTTGCTTCTTTTTTATGAAATTGAAGACTTGATAAACCTGACAAAAAGCGTTTTTGTAGCTGATATCATTTTACCCATGTTACTAGAAATAAATAAACTTGTTTTATTGTATTCTGACCTTGTTTTGATAAAACTTCAATTTGTCAACTCTACAAACAACTTAGTGTGTGAAAATCTCAGTTTAGAATGCTCCACAGTTGCCTGAAGCAAGCAAATTTAATACGATTTCACAATCTCAAGTATACAAATAGAACTTTTGTTTCTTATTTTTAAAAAGGTTGGTTGAGCCAAGCGTTGACTTGAGCCTTTGGTTTGATCAAAATTTAATTTATTACTTGAATACTTGGACTAAATTCTGTTTTCGTTGTACTATGGACAAAATTCGATAGTAGATAGAACCCCTTCCTATCGAAAATAATTTCATTTTGTATATGAAAAATGTTATGAGTTTATGAAACTTTTACGGATATGATCTCTAGGTGGAACATTTAACTCTTCAAGTCTATATAGATTTTTTTTAAATGCAAGTTTCCCACCTAATGAATAAATAAGTAAATACTAAAACTACTTAAAATTATTATCATCAACGATGTCTTCAAGATAAAACAAACGAGAAATTCCTTATTTTATGCTGTATACAAGAACATTAACGAAACTTCTAAAACTTGGCAAAATTTAGTCAGCCTTCTTAGCAATAAGCAATTATACAAAAAACAATTTAAAAAGCTTTTTTTTTGGCTAAAGACGGTAAATATTTCCCACAAACTTTACGAAAATCCCTAGTTTGTCTAGTTTATGAAATCATTGTTGTTTGATAATAAACACCCTGTAAACACAATACAAAACAATTATGTAGCTGTATGTAACATATTTCTATTAATATTGTCCTCGTCTTGTACTAAAACCTTTTTGTTGTTCAACAATTACAAAAACTCTCAACAATTTATTTGGTTCTAAGACGTATAGCCTACAAGACAATTAACTGAAATCTCATAGACAATACTAGGCAGTTGTTCAGTTCTTAGCTTACTAATCTCTTTGTGCTTTTAATTAATTTAAGTAATGTAGCAATCACATTAATTTTGTTTTCTTTTGAAAACGGTTAATCCACAGCTTACAACTTTCTACAATTTTTTTGTATCTTTTTTGTAACTTCAGTTAGCAAAGCTGAGAACTTTAGCATCGCTGGGAAACAAACAAACACAAACTACAAATTAATATCTTCATGTAGTTATGTACAGTTTTAGAGGTATAAAAACGGTTTAAATCTCTACAATGAAATCATTCTTGCCGCAAAACATAAAGAGTGGCAACATAAAGTATATAATTTTCATATTATCACTTTATACGTCAAGTTAATTACACTTTTTATCTGATATGCAGCTTATACACGAACTAATTAAAATAACAAATCGAAAGCGAGAAAGCTTTAGAAAAAGAAAAAGAGAGGATAAAAACATGTAATACAAAATGTACAATGTTTAAGGGAAAAGCTTTAAACGCAGGTTTTCACCAACTTCCTAAATCCAAACTGGGGTACATCATCCCTTTATTTCACGTCATAAATAATCGCCTTTATATTACAAACGCAAACATACGCTTCACATAACCCTTGTCTTCTTTACCGCTGGCTAAGTAAACGGAAATCCCTTATATAAACGTAGATGGAAAGACAAAATTCCCGTTAACTTTAGCTCATCTGTTTGTACAGATAATAATTCCGAATAACAATATTTTGTTATTTTTTTCCCATTTTAATTCTGAATACCTTCAAGGTGGTTTCGGTTATAATTTATGTTTATATGTGCAACGGCGAACAGAAATTCTTGTGTTGGATGATTCCAACAGCACATGTTTATTAAAAAGTCTGAATAAAAAGAATACGAGAGAAGCACTCAATATTTTTAAAAGTCTTATATTTTATTAGAATAATGAAAGAAATACTTCTAAAATCAAATGCGTTCAGGACTAAATGAAGTTTCCCTAAAATATTTTCAGACAAGATCTCATACTCACTTCTAATATCTACGCATATTGAGTGCTGGTGAACTGTTTTATTTGAACTCAGAAGCATACCCAAGCCGATTAGGCCAAGATTGATACCTAGTTTAATATTCCTTTTTCCAAAAGTTTAACCGTTTAACAGTTTAAGTATGATCTTTCCACTATCTCTAATAAAAGTCAAGCGGCGATCAGAATTCTATTAAAATGGTTATAACACTAATCGAAATCCAAATCTGGTTTTGGACTCTACAGTAGATATGCGAATAAAACTTTTCTGCTTAGATCATACCTATAGCAAAGCTCTAGATAAGTCAAGTCACATAAGAACCTAAAAGATTATCATTTGCCAGCACCACAAATATAATATTTTAAATCGTTAGTAAAATCATCCAGATTCTCTTGTCTAATTATACTGATATTACTTCGTGCAATGATTTGTGCTCTGACCATACGCCAGTGATTGCCACCCAAGTGCAACAATAATCTTCCGAACGCCAAAACCAAAACTAAGTAATTGCAAGACCAACTGGAAGACACTTCGTAAACAAATAGAGCAAAACATCAATACAAATGCAGGACTACAAACAAACAATTTACTAGAAGCAGCAGTAAACCACCTTATTACAACTATTGAAGAAGCTAGTTGGACGGCTACCTCAAAATCAAGAAACTTATAAGCTAATATGCCAAATCTTCCCTATAAAATCACACAACTAGTTAAGAAAAAGAGAAGGGCTAGAGCACAATGACAGTAAACTCATAACATTGAAGAATGCAGAAAATTCAACCAACTAAACAACAAACTAAAAAACAAGTTAAAAGAAATACGGAATAACACTTTCCAAATGTATTTCGCCTTACTCTCTGCCAAAGAAAGCACCATCTGTAAAGCCACAAAGAGTTTCAAGAAACCAGCCACACAGATACCACCTTTAAAAAGTTTAGCAGGCTCTTGGTTAAGATCAGACAAAGAAAAGGCAGGAGAATTTGCCCAACATTTGGAGACAACTTTCACACCATATACGGACAAAAAAAATATTGTAACAGAAAACTTCCTAAACTTCCCACCAGGTGTCTCTCCCAATTGAAAAGTTTACCAAAACTGAGATCAAAGAAGAAATAAAGCTACTGAATAACAAAAATCACCTGAGTACGACGTAATTGATGCAATAGTACTTAATCAGTTACCTGATAGGGGAATACAAGCTGTTGGCTAGTACAGTTAAACTTGGCCTAGATTACCTTTATTCCTAAACCTGGAAAACTCCTGATAAGATAAATTTTTATCGTTCCGTAAGTCTCCTTCCAATGATATCCAAGTTACTGGAAAAGCTATTGCTGAAAAGGATCCGTCACGATGGACTTCAAGACAAATGGCTGCCAGACCACCAATTCGAGTTTTGCCCTTAACATTCAATAATCCAGCAGTACCACAGACTTATTAACTCTATCCCTCGAAAACGAAGTATTCTACTCAGCGGTATTTCTGGACGTACGCCAAGCATTCGATAGAGTTTGGCACAGAAAACTACTATCGAAAACCAAACAACTTCTTTCCCACCACTACTACTAAATTTTCCAAAGTTACCTAGAAAATCGCTACTTTTAAACAAGTATCAGAGATGAAACCTCGGATATAACACAAATTAGAGCAGGCGTACTACAAGGGAGCGTGCTAGGTCCCTTCCTATATTTGTTATTCACATATGATATCCCTTCCATGCAATAAAGCAGCATAAGCACGTTTGCTGATAACACAACGCTATTAGCTTTCAGCGATGATCCGACAATGGCATCAAACTGATCACAAAACACCCAAAACTTATGGAAAAATAGATGAACTGCATGGCGAATAAAAGTTAATGAAAACAAATGTCTACACGTCACGTACAAAAAGAGGAGGTCTACATGTCCCCCAGTAACCATAAATCACTAAATAATACCCCAAAGCACTACAGCCAAATACTTAGGGCGAAAAGAAATGGACTTAAAACTCAAGTAGATATATTGGGTGATCGGGAAGAAATCAACACCTACCCTAGAATAAAAGCTATTAATCTACAAAACTATATTCCGTCCATATGATTATATGATTGCAAAATGCGGGGATGTGCAAGTAACTCAACAATTAACACAATACAGAGATTTCAGTCCAAGTATCTTCGAATGATAGTAAACGCTTAATGGTTTGTTAGAAACCAAACTCTGCACACAGACCTTAGTGTTCCATAGTTAAAAAAATCATCAAGAAGCAAGCTATAAAATAACATGAAAAACTGCAATGGCATTCTAATAAAATGGTCAATCCATTAAAGGAAGAATCACGTAGCAGACAAAATGGCCAAAAGATCTATCAACAGCTTAACGAAGTGACATCAGTGGGTGTCTTCTTCTCCTGTCATTGTAGTTGTAGAGTATTTTATTATTTTCTTATTTTCTTATTTACTTAATTTGCTTTATACGATTAGCTCATAGAATGTATTGTTCTGATTGCTAATAAATTCTACACAAAAGAGAGAAGACCATACCTATAGTAAAGCTCTAGATAATTAGTCAAGTCACATAAGCCATCACTACAAATATAATGTTTTAAATCGTTAATAAAGTTATCCAGGTAATTTTAATAATAACCAATATTGTTGAAATCATTTTTAGTGAAAACCAGAATCTCTAGTTTTCTTCAGTTTACTTTTACTAACGATATTAGCGAATAGCTCTAATCCCATCGTTTTCTGTTTTGTCGCCTCTACTAAAAATGTTATATTAGGATTTGATTGCTTCACCAAGGGTTTCCTAAGTACCGAAGGTATAGTGAAGGTGAAGGTGAAATTGTATTCTTTTCGCTACCTAAACAGTTCTCGTTTTAATATGTTGTTGTGCCGCGAGATTTGTGCATAAAGTGGCATAGACTACACCTGAATGAACGAAATAGAAGTATGGATCATGGAAAATAATGCAGAAAGAAAGCCAAAAAAATATAGTGAAGATGAAGGATTAACATTAATGGTCAATTCAAAATTAACAAAGTGTCATAACTTTTCATTTCATTTGGTCTAGTCCCATTTCGTTTAATTCACCATTTTGTCCAATGCCAGTTCGTTTAATATCCCGCTTTGTCTAAAATGTTAATTAGTTTTATCCTAATTTATAATTGTCAAGCATGCGTTCATCTCGCATGACTTTTCTTGCATTATCTAACAAATAAATTTGTGTTTTATTATAAAAAGCTGATAACATAACCTAGGAAAATATCTTTATTCAATTATTTATCACATTTTCAATATCTGTATACAAAAAACAAAAACAAAATGTAAAAAGTATCTAACTTGGTTTCACAGATAAATTGTAACTCGATTTATATCATAAACAATGCACGAAGGAAGTCAGATAGATGTTATCTCTACTGACTTCTAGAAAGCGTTTAATTCTGTGTCTCATAGTCTTTTTATTTGTAAATTCAAAAGGAATTTGTGTTTCATGAAAAACTAACAAAGCTTATAACATCTTATTTACATGTTAGAAAGCAGCATGTATTTGTATATATATATATATATATATATATATATATATATATATATATATATATATATATATGTTTTGTTTCAAGGTTTCAACTTGGGGCCACTGCTGTTCTTGATGTTTAAGAATGTTCTAAGAATATATACAAAAGTTAGAAATAATATAAACTGTTATCTACTTCGGGACAATCTTAATAAAATATATCAATGGATACTCCAAAATGAACTAATTTTTACCATTAGCTAATATTTTATCATAACAATTGAGTATAACCACAAAATAAACGGAAGAGCTTTGGTCACGGTGGAAACAATGAGAGATCTAGGAATAATAGTCTTCGATCAACAGCTCTCATTTAACAACCATATTCAGTCTGCAATTAATCAGACCTTCAAAAGGTGTGGTTTTATAGTGCATAATACAAAAACGTTTACTAGTGTATCAGCTATTAGGCACTATATATATATTACCTATGTTAGAACTCATCTAGAGTACAGCTTTATTGTATGAAGTCTATACTACCATGCTCAGATAATTACCGTAGAGAGAGTTCAAAATAAAGCATTAAGATTGCTAGACTGTTAAATTCATTTAAGGATTCTTAAGAATTAATACATAAATTGCTTTGGTTTTGTACAACCCCGTCCACGGTCTCTGTATCTAAAAGGTCAAACCTCTTTCCGCCTGCAAAAATAAAATTTATCTTGTAAAAAAAATCATATACTCTAATATGTATTCATCTGAAAAAGGGCGTTTCTTCATATCCGCCCTATTAAACAGTTTAGAACTATGGTATTCTTAAGACAGTTTTCTCTTAGAAATTGTATTTATAAAAATAAGATTATTTATGGCCACGTTTATTGCTGTATCGTCCAAGCGGCTGCAAGAGGCAGTAAACGTGTTATTCCCCATTATTCAGATTGGCTGATTTTGTTTCATGATGCTTAGACGGCCAATAGGATCATTTTTCTATCGCTGATATGATGTCGTTCCCGGGTACCAACCCTTTCCTTTTAGTCAGTCAACAGCGAATATCTCAGACGGTCAACACGTACCTCAATTTAGCGCCCAAACGGTTGTATTTGCAAAAACCCTAAGATCCATTCTTTTCTGTATTGTCGCAAGTAGATTATCCCCTACCGGGATTATTTCGGGAGTGTCTCAATTTAATCTAAACATTAACTTTTTATTTCTATCCTGAGCGTTATGGTTTTCGGACTGTCTTCTAATAACTAAAATAAGATACCTGGATGCTATTTTGCAGCATCAATCGCTTACTGGATTATAAAGCTACGCTTCGCCGCAAATATCGCCTCGTCCTCTTGACAAGATTTATTTTCCATCTGGGATTCCCCGAGCCGCACAGCTGTTAACTCATTTTATCACAGTCCAGCAAGCAGCGGATTATACATATGCAAATGGAGTCGATCGGCCAGCGTTTCATTTAGTATAGTGTCAAGTTTAAATGTTTGCCTTAAGTCATTAGTGATTTTTGGGATACATTACTGGATATCTTTTCCACTTACGTAAGTCTGTTTAATACCTGTAACTTTGTAAACAGCAGAATTTCGTGTGAATATTCAACCACTTGTTTTCTTTATAGTGTTTATTTGCAGATATTCATTGTTAAGTAAGATATCTTAATCTTAAAAGTTTTTTACCACTTCGCTCAGCGTTTATGTGTTTTGTCTCTAGTAAATAAATTCAGGTTAAGAAATGTTACCGTATGCTATTTGGTAACACCAAACCCTCGAGTTCTCAAAGACTAAACGTATATTATTGCTAGAACCTTTGACAAGAAACCGTTTGTGTAACATTATGTTAAATTAAAGTTAAATGTTGTATTATATCTAGAAACTCCAACTAGTTTATACTTTGTTGCAATTAAATTAGTTTATGTTAAATATTAGCTAACTCAGGTTAGTTCATAAGTTGCTATCATTTTGTATTATTTTAAATTGTTTGGCATTAACGTAATTTGCAGTGGCGCCCGTTCCACAATAGCGTTTTGCATTTTATGTTTGATAAAATTTATCTACCATTTAGTTAACATTTGATAAGATTTACTTGCTGTTCATTTATTGTTCCATAAGAATTATTTCCCACACATTACATTTCTTGTTCTATATTCTTGTAAATATTGTATGTGAACCAAAGGTTGATGTATTCTGTGTTTATCGTTTACTAATTTTTAAAATCTTTGTCTGTATTTATGTGCTTTACAGATAAAAATGTGCTAATATGTTTTCTTATTATTTGTACATGTTTTGTTTCTTGTCTCGTCGCACACTTACAGTCTTTTGCAGGAGACATGCCGCATCTGGAATAAGCTGTCGTCAACTTCCAGCTGCGTACGTCAAGTTTATTAATAGTTACTATTTGCATAAGTATCAGCTACGGCGAGGATATCCCAGCATTTCTACAAAGTCTATTTTCCGTGAGCATTATACCGACCCCTGTCTCTTTTCGAAGCCTGGAAAGTGAACAAACTTCCATTAGACGAAACGACATTAGACAAATTGGGATTAGACAAAATAGAAGCATCCTATGAGAATATACCAAAAGTAGTATATTCGTTGTATATTGTTCTTCTTCAAATGGAGTTCACTGATAAAATCACCTAAACTAACCTCTATAATTAGCATGCTTAATTACAAAAAAAGTATAAACAATGCAAAGAAAAACTGCTTTGTGTAATGTTATTCTAATATTTTAGTTAATTGTTTTTAATTCAGTCTTGTTTATGAAATCTTTTTATCGCAATCATTACTCAATTTAGTTCGTACGATATTTATTTTAACACATGTGTGCTTCTTAGCATTACATTGACTAGAAACACTGTTCCAGGCTAAGTTTGTTTTAATATAAATTAATTTACATCAAAATTTTCCATTGTGCATAGTAAATGTATTGCATTCAAGCATGATTGCTGTTTGAACCAGACTTTTATTTTATTGTTTAGCACGTTTTCGGTTGCGCCTAGTTGGACGTGGCGGGAAGTCGAGCCGTTTCAACGCGGACAGCAAAGGATTGTCATCGGAGTCAAACAGCAATTCACCTGTTTGGGGTTGTTTGTTATTAAATTTTGCATTACAAATTCATTACTGTAGTGTTAAACAGTTTGTGGAAAAACTAATCAAAAATGGTTCCATGAAATTTATATACGATTTTCTTTATCGGATCTACTAGAATTGTGGGAATGCATGAAAATAAACATTTCTTCAATTATCGTACTGCTGGTTAAATTTCATTAACCCAAAAACTTTATCTAACTACGTTAGGATCGTGAGAATCTACAACACTTCTGTTCTAGTTACGAAAATTTATTAATAATAAGTGATATTTAGAACTATCGAAACCTCTCGTTCATTGAACATCCTAAGCAGAACCATCGCTTGTTTGGAAATTTAATTGATAGTATTGGACATTCAACGGTTATTAGTCCAGTCAATAGGTTGGAAAAAAAGACCGAATAAAAAAAAACACTGAGCTTGAATTTAAAAAAACTTTTTCAAAATGGTTTCTATATGACCCCAAGATCATTAATGACTATTGAGACCTTTCCCCCGCCCCCCGTCTGCCCCAAATCGCGAAATTAACCCTTTTAACCACCCCTATTCTGGTGATTTTTCTTTATTTGTGAAAATGTGTGAATTTTAGCTCAAAAGTGGCTTCTAGGAGATTTTTGGGTCGCTCATCACGAATCCGGTATTAGTTTTCCGGAAAAGTAAACCTGCCCGTGGAAAAACCGAAGATTTGGCCTAATTTCTGGAAAAGTTTCTCTTGTTTGTGAAAATTTTGAATTTTAACTCGAAAATGGGTCCTAGAGGGTTTTTTTCGTAGCTAATCACAAATCAAATTCTAGTTTTCCGGGAAAACCACCCTGGCTGTGGAAAATCGGAAAATTTGGCACAATTTCTAGAAAGATTTTGGAATTTCAGCTTGAAAATGTGTTCTAGATAGTTTTTTGAATCGCTGATCACGAATCCGATATTAGTTTTCCGGAAAAACCATTCTAGCCGTGGCAAATTGAAAAACTTTGCCATTTTCTTTATTTTTCTCATGTGGCAGTTCATCTCGCTTTCGATGTAGTCGATATGTGTAGAACCAGTTTTCACCGTTGCAGTGAAAAGTGCGGAAATCTCGTGGAAAATCATTGCGAAATTTTCAAACAAAAACGTGTTTCATGTCGATTTTGGGGTAATAGCATGCTGCCACTTCGAAAATAACAACGAAAGCATCTAGAAATAGTTTTATTGAGAGCAGGTAGAGAAATTCTGTAATGTTTTTAGAACTCATTTAAGAGGTTCAAAATGTATTAATGATCTTGTTGAAAATCTAACACTGGTTTTATACCTATATTTTTGATTTTGATTTCGAGATTATTTGTGAAATCTGTAAGGAATAACTGAGGTCTTTTATTGAGCTTTTAATCCAACTTCTGGTAAATTATCTTTGAACCACTCCCTTCTCCGACGTTCAAACTACTGCGAACACAATATTTTAGATTTGTACGGGCATAAAGCTATTTTTCGGGGTTTTGCCCGTGACATTTGTTAGAACTTTGTAATGAGAATGCTATTAGAACTTCTTCAATAAATATCTGATTATAAAAAAATTTGGTTTAGAAAAGAAAATTCCTATCTATTTTATTTATTCTTGGTTGTTCGGTATTGACATCAACAAGAGAAAAAAAACTGCATCTAATAAAAGACGCCTGTAATTGCTGTTCAAATGATTTTAGTATAGGTCTAGATTTGTTTTTATTTTCTTACGTTTTACTTCTGTATCAAAAAAATTATTTTCTGAAATTAGTAAATTTTCTTGTGCTGGTTAATCAATACTGTCAGTGCCCTAGATTAAGCGTCATAATTCGATACTAAATCGCGAATCTTGAATAGATAGTTAAGTAGACATGAATACCCTGACCATGAACTTCTCGAACTTTCTATTTAAGTATAGATTTTCTTTTGCAATTGTTAACCAATGCATTTTAAAGGCAAGTTACAAGTCTACAGATATGACACACTGTTCATCAATGTAGTGAGCTTTGGATAGTCTTTGTGTTATTCGTATGAATTGGAAGCTACCTTACATTTTGTTCTTATGATCTTTCACCTTCAATTTCTAAAACTGTTTCATACAAGACGGTTATAAAGCAAAATAGCACGTATTCGTCCGAAATAATTTAAAGGAAATTTAGAACAACATTGCGTAGAGCGTTTGCAAAATTCTTCAAAGGACGTACGTACTTATCTCTGTAGGTACATCCAAAAATCATTAAAAGCTGACCTTTTTGTAATAATAATGATTATATCAACAAGGTATCAGTAAACTGGTTAGCAACTCTTTAAAAACAGTGTAGAATTATTTCTAAATTCTTCAATTACAGTTTTTATCTAAACCTTTATAACATCGGTTTGATGGCAAACAGAAAACTTGAGTCAGAGGTAAAATGTCAAAACTGAATTCGGTAACACTAAGCTATGACTTCATAGGGAAAAAACCTTATAAAATTCACTTAGAAATTATGCCAGTTTTTGCTAATTTTCACAATGAATTCGCAATATTATTGAGATACAATAATAAAAATTCCACTTACTTGGTATCCTGTTGATGGCTCTTAATGGTCGTAGAACTCGAATAGTTCTAATCGCAGAAAGATTCATGTTTTCAACATTTAAACAATACTCTACGGCTCCAGCTAACACAATAAATAAGTCCAGTCTATTCCACGAATCGGCTAAATACGAACCCTGTCCCCATACCCCCATCGCTACCATTTTTATGGTCATTTCCAATGTAAAAAAAGGCGAAAATAAAATCATCGAACACCTGCAATAGACAACACAAAAATATTAGAAACTTGGAAAATAATAAATTATTGGTTTTCATTACTAAAATGTTACATTCAATTTTTTCTCTATTAAATTTTCAATTTTCTTTTAAATTACAAAGTTTAACATTAAACTTAATTAATTTTTCTGTTTCTGACGGACTTGTATAAAAATTTAGGTTCTTATTCAAATTACAATTTTAAAAATAATTATATTGAAATATAAGTTTAAGAATATCAGTAATACAAACCTGTAGTATCTTACACCTATTAGTAGTACACTTATCATCCACACAGGGTTGGTACATTCCAAGGGTGACGCAGTTTAGTAGAATTACTATCATTGACACCCTTTCGAACCATGTAATCTTAAGTTAAGGAAATATCAGAGTAAGCTTTGACTTTAAAATCTAACATCCTATTTACAATATAAAAAATACACGTCTTCAATTTAAAAATTTCTTATAATAAGATGATCAAAGCAGATTTATTGAAATAGTATCAATTTTACGTACGTAAAAAGCAAAAAAGAAATTGCAAACAAAAAAAAGTTAAGCTTCGTATTATGTTTGCGCACAGACAGTTTATTATTCATGAACACACGTGCAAAGTAAATTTTCGATAAAAATAAAACTTTTTAAAACCGCGTCAAACTCTATTGCAGTCAATGTATAAATTATTTATTTTTAAAGTTGGTAGTTGTCACGTTTTAAAAAGAAAGAACTTCCGCGGCTTATATAATTCAAGTACCGCAGACACAGCTCAACATTTTCACAAACAACAGCAATAACAATAAAACATGTAGAAATTTCTGCAAATAATAACAAAGAGAAGCAAAGTTAAAACAATGAAGGGCTATTCATGCCTCGTAATCAAAATAGTGCCAGTGAAGTGTGCTTAACCTGACCTACAGCAGTCATATACATATATATACGAGCAAGTTGTTTGGCGCGTCATTTGCCAGAAAACCAAAGTGTAGATGCATTATGAATGCATCAAAACATTTATACCGAGTTTACTCTCCATTGTGCCTCTACTTCTGAAAGAGGAGGTTATTAGTATTTACTCTAGTCCTAATACAACGTAATACATTCGACGTCAAACTTGGAAATTTACCAGATTCGACCCATCTCTCTATGTTGTGTACATGTGCATGGCTATGTGTATATCATAAACTCACTTACTTGTTTACATCTAATTTAGTTTGGTTGTGCGGGATTTTGTTTATTTATTGAAGAATTAGTGTATTGTATTATTTACGCTGAGGAAGAATGTGTTGGTAAAGGTAATACACGTTATAGGTTGAATTAGCTTGATTAACCCTAGTTAAATTATTTACTTTGTTCAACTCCGTAAAGTGCGTTCAAAATGAGAGGTTTACTCTGCTATATTAAAAAAGTTGTCTTTATTTATTTATTGGTGGTTTTATTCTTTTAATTACTGATATTAAATGCAACTGATCTTTAACTCGATTCTATGTACTTAGCGTCGAGTCCCATCAAGATATTTAAACTTTTATTACAATCACTTCAATGTTTTAATTACTGTAGATGACAATATGAAAAGTAACTTAAAAGAACTATAAGTACGAGGGCGGTTCAGTAAGTACCCGTGTTTGACGACAGAAGGCGTTCCTGAGGGAAGTTGGTGTTATCATCGTGTGCTGCCATCTATCAAACGACGGTATAACAAATTGCAGACTGATTGATAGGTTAGTTTGGATTTGACAGCCATTTGAGTAAGATGTGTTTCGTGATTTTAGCTAAGATGGAAAAAGAGCAGTATCGTTCGGTAATTCGCTTTCTGTTTTTGGATGGGAAAAAATGCGCGGAGATAAAAGCAAAGTTGGATGCTGTTTATGGGGACACTTCGCCATCTATGATCACAGTTAGATATTGGTTCAACGAATTTAAACGTGGGCGAACATCCGTTTTTATGAGGAGCGACCAGGACGCCCGGCAGACGTGGTTACCGAGGAAATCATTCAAAAAGTCCACGACATGATTCTCGCTGATCGACGAACGAAAGTGCGTGAAGTAGCAGAGGCCGTAGGTGTGTCGACCGGAACGGCAATTAATATTTTACATGATAAGTTGGCGATGAAAAAATTGTCGGCGCGATGGGTGCCGCGATTGCTAACGGTGGACAACAAGCGGATGCGGCTGTTAACTTCGAAGCAGTGTTTGGAGCAATTTAAGCGAAATCCGAAGGAGTTTTTGCGTCGAGTTGTCACCGTTGATGAAACCTGGATTCATCATTACACACCAGAAACTAAGCAACAATCAAAACAATGGATTTCTCCCGGTGAATCTGCTCCAAAGAAGGCGAAGATGGTTCCATCGGCCGGAAAGGTCACGGCGACGATTTTTTGGGATGCGAACGGCGTCATCCTCATGGATTTTTTAGAAAAAGGAAGAACGATCACTGGACAATACTACAGTGAGTTACCAGACAGCTTCGACAAAAAATTGAAGGAGACACGGCCGCATTTGGCGAAAAAGAAGGTGCTGTTTCACCACGATAACACACCAGCACATTCATCCGGAGTTGTCGCCGCCAAACTGCATGAATTGCGTTATGAATTGCTGCCGCACCCCCCGTATTCACCTGATCTGTCTCCCTGCGACTTTCTCTTGTTTCCTAACATGAAGAAATGGCTCGCGGGAAAAAAATTTAGCTCAAACGAGGAAGTCATCGCCGAGATAGAGGCGTATTTTGGAGAGTTCGACAAATCCTATTTTTTGGAGAGGTTAAGAAAATGGCAGGAACGTTGGGAGAAGTGTATATTTCTAAAAGGAGACTATGTTGAAAAATAAAAAAAAATTTTTGAAAAAAATTGTGTCTTCATTTCTAACACGGGTAGGTATTGAACCGCCCTCGTAGACTTATGGGCGCCGATATATTGTACAGGAAAACAAATTACGTAGGACTTAAGGATTTATAGTGGACTGTAAACATGATTGAGGTGAATTTAATTTGCGAAGAACCAATTAATACAAACCAATGTTGTAATTGTGAAAACCTGAAATAAAGAATGAACATGGAAATTTTCGTGATGCTTTTGTACAATTATCGTTTGACTATCGAAGATATAAAACTAAAACACTAATCAAGATATCCGGCAAGAATGGCACCCCTAAGAGTATCAAAAATCTTTCCGCCTCGTTGTTTCACAACCTTTAGGAATTCTGCAACGTTCTTCAACTGATACAAAAAATTGAACACTGATAGCAGTTACTGTCTAAAAATCCGACAATCTAGCTTTAGACTTCTAAATATGAAACTATAACTTAGGACCGCAAAACTAAGATTCAAGACGGAGGCCGTTCACAAAATTTGTCTAGTTGATGGCCTACGAAGTATACAAGTGCGATCAATCAAGTTTTACGTGTCAATACTTGAAGGGAGGAGTTAGCAAAACTTTCTGAAATAGAAAAAAATCATCAAGAAATCAAACTTTAACAAGAAGGCTACAACTTGGATCTGTGTCAAAGTCTGCTGACCAATTAGTACCCAAAACAATATCTGGACCCCCTTACCCAATAAGCAACCAACCAGCACTTAGAAGGTTTAGAGAAACTGGCGTTTAAAGTTTATTTTATTGAATTAAATTGTATGACTTCTGGATGCAACTTTTTAAAAATTTTTTGTAAGAGGCATGCTTAAATAGTTAGTATGAAGGTATTCAATGTGTATTTGCAAAAATATAAAGTTGAGAGCTTAGATATAATTTGATTAATAACTGTTGGCTCTTTTATGCTTAACCCATTTTTATTGCTATGCACCTATGCCAGTACCAAAGTAAAATAAATTTTTTGTTTCTTTCAAAATTGAATTATCTAAAAACTTAGAAACTGTAATAGTAAACACAAATAAGTAACATAATTCACTTCTGATTTATTTACCAGCATTCTGATAAGATTATATGCATACACCATAAACAAAAAAGAAGTGAAAGAATCTTCAAAGTAACCACAAAAATGAAAACTAAAACACAAATACTTAATATATAAACATATTAAACCTTACTAATGATTGTTTATAATCATCGTCTTCTGAAGTAGTTCCTATCTAAAAATCCAACTCGCCGTTATAACCATCAATATCCTCTTGAGTGATCTGCAACTGGACTTAAGTGTAAAATTGACTTTAAATCGTCAGCCTTCGCCTTCGCTATCGGCTTTCCTTCAGGCCAAAGAATTTTCAAATGTTGAACAAAAATATTACTACTAGATGATGGTGGTCTTGCCTTGCCTCTATTTTTATATGTATATCTTGGTGGGATTGTGTGTCATCGTATGTAGTTTTATAAAAAATACTGTAGGGTTTGTCTTTGATAACCTTCAATTCCTTTATAGTAAGCCAATTCTTTGTCTTCTTTCTGTTGGTAATGTCCTTTTCTATGCTACTGGCAATAACAAAAATAATTTTTGTTGAATTTTCAGGGCACTTTCAACATCTCCAAAATCACTATCATTCGGTAGAAAACTGTGCCCAGATACCAAGAACCTTAATCAAAGTTCTTCTAGGGTAGGTTTTTCTTCTAAAATGGATTTTAACAGCAACACTATCTTGATGTTGCGATTTTGACCTCCACAGGAGTCACTCCATAAAATTGATTTTTGGATTTTGTTACTAATGTGGTTAACAACATACTTTCGTATGCACGAGCTTACTTCTTGTGCCCCCCGCCTGCATGTCCTTCAAGCCAAATATTAAAAACTGATTTATTGTCTTTTCCGGTGTATAGGTCACAGTTATATAGCCATAGCTGTCTTTTGTAAAAGATAATATTAGTGGAAAGACGTGGCAAAGATAGTGGTTCTTGCATGTCAAAGGTAAGTGTTTCGACATTTTCTGTTACAGCGGCGATTTTAAAGTCCGAATTTATCTGTTTCCTAGCAAGCTCTGCTTCTTCTAAATGACGATTATGCTCAGATGTCACATTTTGCTTTTTTTTGTTGTTAGAAGTAATGTTTTGTATCTTCGCTTGGTAACTGTCGCATTTATTGCATGTATCTTTTTTAGCGATCTTCGTTTTTAGATTAAATTCTTAATAAAATATTTCTCTCTAAGCTGATAAGCTGACATGAGTTGGGTTTTCCTCTGTATATAATTTGTACATAAGTGTAACTGTCATTCCTATAGACAAAAATCCTTGATTGTTTCTCGTTGCCCTACAATAATGGGATATGTATCTGGGAAATTTATTGATATGATTAATCACAGTAGTCCTTTGTTCCTCAGAGATTTTGCTATGTCCTCCAGCTACACCGCGTTTGTCAGGAACTGAAAGATTTCTCATTTTGCATAGTGCAGTATTCACTCGTTTTGTTGATATACCTAGGGTTTTAATGAACATTGGTCTACATATTATATTTTTGTTAATGGAATATACTCGTGAGAATTCCCGTTTTCGTGGATTTTTTACGTTTACCAACCTTCTTGCTGTACTCATCTCTCTGACGCAGGCTAATATAAATCTGGTTTGGACATTGTAGTCTGCTAAGCCCCAATAATGTTCGAAAATTTTTTTTTTGTCATCTGCAGTTACTTTCATGTAGCACTTATTTATACAAGAATATTGAAAATCTAAAAATTGTTTGGAGTTCATAACCTTTCCTTTATATAAATAATGTGGCTTATTGCTATTCTTTTTTTTTCCTTATGTGCCTATCTTGGTCTTTGTACTTTCTCTTTCTTCCTTTCTTAGGTCTTCCCTTGCTTAGCTCAGCACCCGGATTTGTATTTATTTCATCATCTTCCTTTTTGCCTTCATTTTCTTCTGGTTCTGATAAGACACCACCATCACTATTTTCATCAGGTTCATAATAGTAATCCTTCTCTTTAATCGAATCATCAGAATCCTCGTCTCATTAATTATTCATAAGATTGTTACACAATAAAGAACCAAACAACTTTTATTATCAAGATATCGTACATACCAATGATAAATCTAAATCTGAATTAATTGGGAATGCATCGGGGCAAGGACTGATATCTGATATGCCACCAGTATCGCTTAAACTTGGAATAGCCTAAGATATTAATTATTATTACACAAGACATTTTATTGAACACAATTTTGAAGTTAGGGCAATGTTTGTAAGCATTTACACTCAAAAATGCCACAAAACGGCATGTTTAGTACTTACTGATGCTTCAACATTATCATCTTCTCCATTATTAGCTTTTAAAGCTAAAGAAACTAATAATTTTCCCCTTTTCATTGCTTTACAAAAACACAATACACTAGTTACGCAAAAAACACTAGCAATAGATGTATGTAGATGCGCTATGTAACCAATTTCATCGGTTCCATTTTGCTAAACTAAAGAGTAGCAATTTTAGACCCACACAGTACCAGTAACTTTATTTTGGCAAAATTGTCGGTTGGTTTCTTATTGAGTAAGGGGGTCCATTTGCAGAAAAGTAAATAAAGAAAACAGACGCAAACAAGTATTAATAATTTCAAGTTCTTCATGATTGCATACTTGTTAGTTACCAAATTTTGTTTTAATGTTTAAAAATAAATATTGAAGGTGTCATTTGGAAATAGGACAAATAGAAGAAATGAATGTTTTGTCTATTTTGTCTTAAGAGTTTTATTTAGCAACGCAAAAAATAAACCAATGATGCTGAGAACGGGCTGTAACCGACTTTGCTGTACGCATGGTTGTCTTAAAATCTTGATTATTTTCTGTTGATGTTTTCTCCTAATGTCTTTAACAAAACTTCGATTCTGAAGCTAACTGTAACGGTCACTTCTCGTTACCGTTTCATGTGTAATGTTTAAACTACACGTTTGGGAGTTCTGGTTTTTTTTAAGATTCCCTTTTGGAGGGATATATTTATAATGCTGAGTTAATCCTGAGACGTCGTATAATTTTTTGTAGCTTCATTAAGCTCGAAATCAATTCTTGAGTTGAGGAATTTTTTCGTTTACGCTACATTCTCTTCCGTCTTTGAGTTTAATCTTCGAAGTATGTTGAACTCTTTCAGGTGAGACTTGTCTCCTGGTTAATATTACTCCATCGTACATACGATTAGTGGATTAATTGAGCTCGGACTACCCTTATCACATTACGTAATCTGTAGGTTGTGTCCCATTATCTTTAGTTAGTAGCTTTGCAACTTTTTCTTTTATTGAGGATCCGTGCTACTTATTGTGTATTGATTATACCAAACTGAAAGTTTTCTTCTGTGTCCTGATGAGGGATAGCGTCTACCAGTTCGAGTCATCTCTAAGATTGAAAATCTAATAATTTTCTTGATCATAGTTTACCTTTACGGATCGAATCGAGCCCTAAATAAGCACTTGAGCCGAAACTTGCCGCTTATGCGTTTGTGCACGTGAGATTTTTAAGTGCAGCATAAACTTCTGATGGTTGTGCCAAGCCTCATCTTTACGAAGGTAAGAGAAGGGTGTCCTTGCTTTTTCTAGATCTCATACGAGATGTTTGATCTTATTTAGTTTGTTCATGAGCCTGAAGTTTACGTGGGTCACATTTAATCGGCGGCTAAGTAAGAAAAGTAACCATAGCTTCCGTCAACTCGAGGCCGTGATCTGACGTTGGCGGTAGATCTCCGTTCGTCTGTAAGGATGCAGCCGTATATTAGATGTTTCGATGGACGCCCTGGTTAATCTCCCCAGCATGTTCGACGCTCTAAGTTATTTTGTTAGAATTTGTGTTTCTACCCTTATTTTTTGCTTTGTATTGCATGTTAAAAATCACTCAAATGCATTCAGCTGATCTGATAAGAAAAGAAAAATGAAAATGAGTTTAAAAATTATATAAATATTTATCTTAGTTCGGCTCTTTAAAGAATTTTTAGCAAACTTAGGAAGCGTGGGTTCTATGTGGGCGTTGTTGCAGATTTTTCTCCGATTTTAATTTTTTCGCAGTGCTGTGGAAAATGCTGGAGTCTGGTCATCATAGTAAGTCTTTTTTTATTCCCCTAATCACCGTTTCTTAAGATTAAGTAGCTTATTTAAATTTTGGTAGTTTAGAAATTTTTCTATTTTATAAAGTTTCTGCTAAACTAAGTTTCACATGTCGTCTTGAATTTATTGACTGCATTTACCATCACAAAGTAAAATACAGTAATGTGCTATATTGCTTGATATCTTGATTATTTATCTTTTTCTGTTTGCTTTGCATCTATGTTCATCAAGTTTCTTTATGGGATATGTCACAAGAGAACATCATTTACTATTATTGTATCAACATTTATTTAGTCCAAACACAGATTATATTTATTGTTAACAAGAAGCGTTAAAATAAACTTTTATAAAGGCAAACACTGGCATCATCAAAACTACATTATAGAGAATAATCTACAATAGTTATATTAGATAGCTTGTGGAAAATGAGGCATATATTCATCCTTCCATAGATATAGCTTCAAGTTTTTTCCAATACCTTTTATGAAAATAATAACAAACATCTTTAGTTTTACTTATAAAGTTTAAGTCAGTTAAAAAAAGAAACGGTGCATGTCCCGTCTTCCACAAGACACATACTATGATGTAAAATATTACTAGGAATTTAAAAGCAGGAGTACTCTAATACTTTTTATATTTTTACTGTCCTAAATTAAGTCGGGAGGACTAGGACCATAAACTTCACGAAAGCATTTACCAAACTCATAAGCAACTTGACAAACATCGGCTCCTGCGTTACCTTTATACTTATTAACTAAAGCTTCAACTTTAGCCTTATTTACATCAGACAACTTTAGACTCTTAATGACAGTTTCATTGATAGAACCATCATCATTAAGCATGGTCATTTTTTTGAAATAACATTTATAAAAACATTTAAAATTGCCATCATCTGGAAAATCGTTATCGTCATAGGCTTTTTTCACCACCTTAGCGTCAACATTATTTTCTGCAGCACAAGCTTTTATAGTTGCAATTATTACATTTGGAGGAACAATCTGTAAACAGTTATTTAGAATTGTAATTGTAATAATATAATTAATATTTGACTTACCGGTTCCTCTTGGAATGAAAATATTGCAAGATTTATAATAACCAAAACGACCGCAAACGAGCTCATGATGAACTATTCTAAAATATTCTAATTTTCTATAGAAGTTTATATAGGAAAATTAATAAAAAGATTGTTATGTAAATAACTACTCTTCTTTAAAATTAATAATTTAATAAACATTAGGTCGTTACGGTTTTTAAGTTAACTGAAAGGACGTTGTTTACTTAATTTATTTTAAATTTCTAGATAATTTTAAGCAAACATGACATTTAAGTGTTTAATTGAGCTTTTTACAACTTCAATTCTTTGTGCGTATAGCCTTACAATAGATGCTTGTGTCAGTCATTTATAATAATTCATTATTACTATTATTAAATGTTATTTCATCCTTACTTACAATGAAAGTGCTAATGTACAGTTATTATAAATTAAGTATCATAAAATATTAAATACCATGTGTAAAACTTTATGATCGACCTTCTCTGGTGATAATTGAATTAAAAAAAAAACTTTAGATAATTTCTCAATTAATATGCCTTGCCTGTTACGTGTAAAATCAAAGCTGAACGACAATATCCAATACATATTGCTTTGTTCACAATTAAGTTTATCAAAGACCATAACAGCTTTTTATATCATAAATTAACAAGTGTCATTATGGTTTATTTTTCCTTACCGTTCTTCATCGTTCGATTACCCTAATTTAAAGAAGGTTTCGTCTCAAGATTTACCTTTCATGGAAAAAGCTAGAATCCATAGACTATCCTTACTATTGTAAATGTTCTAAGACCATCTTTCAACCGTGTCGTCTGTATATGTGAATCTTCTTCAGAGGTAAGTTTTAGGATTATTTGATGTGCTGTAACGTTTCGTTACTTTTCATGACATAAATATTTAAATGTTTTACATTTTCGCCAAGAATTCACCAATTTAGGTTGATATGCTAACAACAAAGCTCCTCGTGCAGTAATTCTGAACTATGTTCGTATTTCTACACTGATATTGGTTGTTTTTTCGTATGAAAATCTTATTTTCCTTCGATAACTTTCTAAAATCTCTTATTTAAATTAAAAAAGTAAAATAACGATCGAAAATCATCAATTACCCTTTTAAATCAACGTTTATAGGTTCGGTCACTTTTGTGTTTTGAATTTAGCGGTAGATGGATTACATTTTTTTCTTGTTGGCCATTTCGCCGCGCGCGCAGGGAAGATTGTTGTAGCGTCCATCTTAGAAACAACAGGATGTTGGATTGGAAATTGTTTTTGTTGGGGATTTATTCCTTAATGTGTGAGTTTTAATAGAAATCCTCTTTTCTGTTAAATGCCATCAAACTATATGGTTCGTCGACTTTGATATTGGTCGTCCTACATTGCTCTTTAAAAATCTGGGAAAGAAGAATAGCTGGTGTTAAATTACTAAATCTGCTTGAGGTTTGGCGTTTTGAAATTTAAGAAATCAACAAAAAAATTTTGTGAGTGATTTAAGTAAAATTTGAATAATCACGATACATAGATCTGGGTGTAATTCCGTGCCCAGATAACTTGTCTGAGGTGGAAATTGAAGAGGCAATATTGTGTAATATAGTTGGAAAATTTCATGGGCGTGGTCACCGTTCCCGGTGATTGTAAGCGTAGCTCTGGTGAGTTGATATAAAAATTTTATGAGTGTAAGGTTACTAGGTAAGTTTTGCAATACAATTTTACTGATTTATCTTCTTTCAAAATGATCACCATTGCAATTTATACATTTCTTCATCCGAACAAACCAATCGTTAAAAATGTCTTGCTATTTTGATTCTGGAAGCTCTGCACATGCCTGGTCTCATGCTGCTAAAAGTTCCTCGTCGGTGCGGCCTTTTAATTTGCCCTTCATTAGTGGAAACAAACCGAAATCGCACGAGGCTAGATCTGGACTATAGGGAGGATGCGCAAGTAATTTTAGACCAGCATTTTCCAAAAATTCTTGCGTTAACCATGGTGTATGTGGTCTAGCATTGTCATGGTGAAAATGCCAGGTATCCATTCTTGAGCGGAGACGAAGTTGCTTCAGCTGTTCAACCACCTGAATAAGGCATTAATTTACGTACCAAGAAGCTGTTATTGACTATCGAGTACAATTCTTGTTAAAATACCTTTAAGAGTAAACAACACAACGATCATTTTCTTTCTTATTGATCGCGATTGACACACCTCCGTTGGTGTCTCTTCGTTTTCAAATAACCACACCTGATTCTTACGCTTTGATCTAACATCGTAATAATATAACCAAGTTTTGTCACCCGTAACGAAGTTATTTAAATACCGTGGAGCTCCATTAGCGTAGTTTTTTAACATATTTTTGCACCAAACCACTCTACATGCCATTTGTTCAACAGTAAGCGCATGAGGGACCCCAAGTGTGCAAACCTTCCTCACTTTTAAATGTTCATGTAGAATTTTATGAACACTTGATGCATTAATCGCTAATGTGTCTTCGATTTGACGATAAGATATTCGCCTGTTTTCGGTAATTAGATTCGACACTGTATTGATGACTTTTGGAGTAACTACGTCGGATGAACCCCTGACCACGGCTTGTCATTTGTGGAAAAATCTCCATGTTGAAATTCTCGGTATCAACGAAATACGGTTATTTGATGAGAACCGTCATCACCCATGACGTTTTTTAGTTCATCTATACACTCGGCGATTGACAATCCTCTCAAAAAGTTATACTTTATAACTGTACGAATTTCGTCTTTTGACCAAGTCGTCATACTCACAATCGTCTAACCTGCCGTATTTAAATGCCTGTTGAGACACGCTAACCAAACTTTACATTTGGCTTTCTATTAATATGCACTACGCAGCGATAACAACTTTGTGGTGCTTCGTGGAAAATAAGAAGTGTATTGCACGACTTATCTAGCGACCTTTACGTACATCACCACTTGAAATACGGTGAATCGTGACGAAAAATACCTGTGTAATACAAAATCGTTTTTCGTTTAGCTTAAATTTAAGAAACTTTGTTTTTAAAAAAAATACTATATGTATAGCATGAACTTTTATCAATTATCATGTTATTACAAACGTAGATAACTACTAAAGATCTTTGTTTATTAACAATCTGTCTTTGTTTCGTGTAAAACTTCTTTTTGTAGTTTCTTTTTAAAAAAGAAAAGATACATCGTTATAGTTTTAAACTATTGATAACATAGTTAGCTGTAAAATAAAATAAAATCTGGATGACGTCATCTCAGTCTTGAGTTTAAAGAAAGAATAAACTTTTAAGCTTAATATACCTTTTTACATAATTTTTTCTAGCTTTTTAAATTGTAATAAAACGTATTGATTATAATAAGTTTGTCTCGGACTTGTGTTTTCCCCCGAGTTCAAGAAAACACTGGCTTTCAACTTTTTTTGGTATTTGTTATTCCCTTTATTCAATATATAGAATCGTATGACAAACTTGTTATTTATTATTGTATTTGTATATCCCAATCTAAGCTTAAAGTTGCCTGATACTTACGTCCCAAGTAAGGTAAGTCTTCCAAAACCTGATTATTACTAGGATGAGTATTAACTTTGTATTGTTCGAATAAGTAACTTTTAAGTCTGTTACAGTACACAAGATTAATCACAGTTTTTAGATTTTATTTAATTAAATTGGATTTGTTTCTTTATTTTAGTAATTATTATGATTTGTCACTGAGTAAAGTTTTGCACTGAAGTGATGCATTTTGAACATTTGAGCCTTTAGCGTCAGATGTTTCTTAGTAGCTTGAAATTCGTCTGACTCTAGTTTTACAGTTAGCAAACATTTTATTCCTGGTTTATTCGTGGCAAGAGCTATTTCCTATTGCTAAGTCTGTTTATTTCGTGAGATGATGAGTATACCTGATTCTTTTTATGCAACACATTTTCAGAGGCCACTTGCACTTTAATTTATTTTCTAACGCTAATTAAACGTAATATGTTTAAACTTAAAGTTGTCTATCAATAAGATCGGTGTCTAATAGCCAAAGTAGACAACGTATATTTCCCGGCATTTTCGACAAAATTTAAAAAATTTGTACATTCTGTCTGTCTGTCTGTTGCCATGTTCCCGTGACTTTACAGGACATGTTGTATATGAAATCAACTTTTCTCCTGATCACAAATACATAACCAGTATTTCGATATCTCGAATACTTTTCCAAATAATCGAGATCGAAAATGGCGATTTTTCGACATAGTGATATTATATATGATATCGACTTAGTTTCGAACACTGAATACGACTATTTAATTTAAATTTTTATATTTCGAGTAGTTTCCGAGATATTCGATTTTTTTAAGTTTCGTTATGATCATGCTTGCATTTTCACTGGTTCTTATTTACAGCCGTGGTGCACCGCGTCCGCCACCCATGGTTGCTTGAAGACATAGTACGAAATTGCAGACATGTTACGGGTTAATTTTCTATGCTTGGTCTCTGTGTTCGGTGCTCACAAGTTAGGCACCGGAACGATAAACTTGGTTTTCTTTTTCAGCTTTTGCAAAGAGTAGATATTTCTAAACAAAACTGGAAATGACATAACCAAAATCACAGCTAAATCTTTAAAAATGTGCTTTACTGTAAATAAACCAGTAAAGATAACATGTACAAAAATACAAGGGAAGATTTTAAATATTCTCTATATCCTAACAAAAAATTTTACTAATTAGCTACTACTAATTTCAAAACTACAAAAGTGGTAATAAGCTGAGGAAATAAAATGTCGAGAAATCAAACCAAGACTAGAGTGCACAATTGAAATCAAAGAAAACCATTTATTTGAGTTTACAACTGTGAATCTCAAATAAACACTCCATTGAAAAATGTCTCAGACAAACATTGCATTGAAGTTTAGTCTTAGGTATCTCTTTCTTGGTTTCTAACCTTTCTAATAAGTATACATGCCAAATTGCATTCTCCTTACTTTTCTTGATTTCACCCTACAATTCTTTTTGTTAAGACTCCCGAACGCCGCCACTGGAACATGAGAAATTCCTTTTTGGTAGTTATTGTACACAGGATTTCTATGGGAATGAACATTTCAATCAAGAGTTTGATATCTTACAAAAGCCCCCATCTCACCTACCCCTTTCGCATTTTTATAAAGCCAAACTCAACTTTGGTTAGCTTAGAATAATGTCAGGGTATCTCCAGAAGGTTTCTTTGATCTGCATCCCTCTTCTTTTACTAGGGAAGGAGAGACGGGAGAAGGTCCTTATTGGGCCGTAGGGGGATCATATGAACAAGAACCATCAAAATCGAGTGAGTAGTTTTCGATATCTAGAAAATGGCTACGCCCTAAAAAGACCTTTTTTTGACCCTTTTACACGCTCGCTTTCCAGGCCTAAATGGTGATTAGTGAAAACCTACTCGCGGATCAGTGTAAAGCCACTTTTCAAGCGATAGGCCTATGCAGCCTTGGAGGACAACAATTGTCTACCGTGGCCTGTATCGAAGAAACGTACATTAGTAGCCGCAGTGGTCAACTGTGGGTACCAAAACAGATATATTCCAAATCTTACAACATTTGTAACTGCTTTACCAGTCTCTAAACCGTTAAGTAATTGTATTAATGAGGCGTCTTTAATAGTTTTTCCAGTCTATATTTTAGCTGTTGCTGATAAAGTTTCTATTTGGCAAGTCTCAAAATAATCTGGTTTATCAATACGATATAAGAGTTGCTCCAAACAAACTGGTAAACGGGACATTGCGTCCGCATTTGCATGTGCTTTTGAATTTCCGTATCTTAATATCAAAATTAAAAGGTTGTAGAAAAGGTGCATAATGCTGCTTCCTTGTTGCTGATAGAATTGGTAAACCCTTTTTAAATGAAAATGTTTGAATTAAAAATAAATGATCTGTAAATAAAATAAATCTACGACCGTACAAGTACTGTTTATTTCTTAACACCGTAATCTATTTGCGAGTATTTTCGTCGAGTAGTTGTAAGAGTTTGAGAAGCAAATTGTAAAGGATGCTTGCTTTTGTCTGGATCAAAATGAGACAATACAGCCTCAAAAGCATAAGGACTGGCACTCATAGTAATTACTAACGGTGCTTAAAATGTGCTAAAATTTGTTCTGATTAAATTTCTTCTTTAACATGATCATATTTAATGTTAGAAATTTTCTATTTTTTTTCTAGCTTCTTCTTTTAGTTGTAAATATGCTTGTGATAAATAAAAATATCTGTAAACTTCTGACCACCATGTAAACCGTAGAACAGAATATCTAAAGAAGGTTGCGGATGATCATCTACTATTGTGAACATTGAAGTCAAGTCTTCTTACAATTGTATCTTGGCTTACATGTGAATCCCAGAAACTAGAGAACAGGAACTTTGTCTTTTTTATTTGGTGTACTCTTTACCAGTTTTCTTTTTTGGATTGGGACAATTTTCTAGTATAGGTAGAATACCGCCATGCATACCGCATAAGCGATCAGCCACTGAGATTTTTACGACGTTCTTCGTTATTAAAATTAAATCAGTTTTTCCACATTTATTAAAAAGCACATTGAACTGTATCTCACAATAAATACATCAATGAATGTAACGATATTTATAAGTAATATCTGTCAATTTAGAAGTCATTTGGGATGAAATTGATGAAAATGGTTTTGGTCGTACCTTCAAAAAATAAACAAAGAAATGGACCCAAAGTGTTTAAATACATTACAAATAATTTTGTGAATATTATTGTGAAAAATTACTAACCTAAAAGTTCAAATATAGTCTGCAGAGAGCAAAAAAGTCCCAACAATCCATACCTATTTTGGGCTGAGATTGCTCATACAAATTTTATTGCATGGCTTCAAGGAAGCAAAACGTTAAGTAATCAATCTCATCCTCACTGTTGAGCGTCAAATATTTTAAAAGTCATAGCATTTTGCGTATTAAGGGATGAGATTGTTCAATAAGGACGAGATCGATCAATAGTAATATCTAACACATTTTAACAAAGAAAAGTCAAATAAGTGATTGCAAATTCTCTATTGAAGTGAAACACAATGTAATCAAGTTTTCAAAATAAAAAAAGTAAATTTTGACAAACGCAAAATGTTTTTAAAGTTGAACAAACAAGAGGAAAGTTTTTTATTTCATTTTAAACACATCGATAACCTTTTTGGATATATATGTAACCGATTCATCAATGTTTCTTGTGACTGCATGTGGTAAAACGGCAATTATGTCTAACGGATTTGCTATAAATTCGTCACCTTCTTGAACTGTGAACACTTTTCTTAATTTGTCCATAGTCGTAAGCCCCATCAATTGAAATTACTTGTTTTCTTTATCGTCTATTGTTACCTTCTGCACAATAACTGGATAACGATAATTTTTTTTCTTTTTCTTGATCACCCATACACCTTCATCAGCAAGAATGTTTCAGCTACGATTTCATTATTTTCTGGTTCGAAATAATCTGTTTCTACCCGAACATCATCAGCTTCATTTTCTAAAGGATCTTCGTCAGAATTATCACTAGTTAACGGTCCACTTATATCTGATTTGCTGGAGTGTTTATCGTTGTTTTCCAGCTTTCATAGATCTTTTTTGTCGCTTGGTATTTCACCTTCATCGTACAGCTGTAAAACGCTGTTGTTGTAAATAGCTCACCAGAATGTTGTTTACAGATCTATCCGTATTAGTGGCAGCATCTTCATCTGGAATATTTTGCAGAACTCGTTCAGGATTCATAGGGACAATGCCAGGCGCTTCAAATGAGCTTAATAAGTCTTTTTTATTGCATTCTCAGAGTTATTGTTCATGTTTACAAGAGTGGAGGTTAATAATTGGGACAAATCTTTTTTGTCAATGGCAGTCTGATGTAGATAGACTTTTTTCCAATTTATTAGCAGTGATCTTCAAGCCATTTTCAATGAACGGAAAAATCTACGTCCAAGAATTGGGTGAGGTACGTAGAATTCTTCGGAAAACAAACAAAAGCAATATCGTTTTCTTTACATTGTCTTAAGACACTTACTGCAAAACGCGACGAAAGATTATCTTCATACCCGGGCAAGCATTTTGAGTAGAGTATAAACGATGAGTCAAACCAATTTGTGATAGTTTGGGCATCCGGTTGTTTGTAGTGTGTTCGATTGTAACGAGCCCCAAGACTACAGCACCTTTTATTACAACAGAGCTGATGTTTTGGACTCATTTCCGTCCACTATTGCCACATTTTGTCAGCCTTGTATATGACTTGATTCGGCAATAGTACGCCAGAAGCCTAACCACACAGCATAATTGCAATGGCTGGTTTAGTAAAATTGCATATGCGCTCTAGATATTTAGTTTCACGGCGAAAAAACATCTTTTGCTTACCGGAGTCGTCTTGGAGATTGGTCTCGTCATAATTGAAAATATTGGAAGCTGGAACGCGTTGTAGCGTATTTCTCAAATTGTGAAAATACTCCCTGATAGTATTCCTGAAAACATTAGCATGAGATCTTTTGATGTTCGTAGGAACGTTTTGACGTATTTATTTTTTTGCCTTTCTATTAAGGATCGGGCCCAATCGATGCCTGGTATATTAGATTTAAATTTACTTTGTTTCTCCACACTGTTTATTAAAGTTAAGAAGTTTTAGGTATTTTTGTTATTTAAATCAATTTATTGATTGCATTGTGTTTGAATACCTATCACCATTACGAAGTCTGTTTGATCTCTTGATTCTCTATTTTCTTCTTTTTGCTTTCTTGTTATATTCAACATATACAGAGTGAGCTTTTTCGATGTTTAGTATGGGGATCTCAGAAACTAGCGGAGATAGAGAGACGATTAAATAGGGAAAGAATTGCAGTTTTACGAGCTCAATTTAATGAGCTTTTTGTTTTTTGGAAAAAATGCATGGCTAATAAGATATCTCGCAAAAATAGTTTTTTTGTTATTTTGTTTGGTACCTATAGCTCTGTTATTATTGACTTTAAAAAAAATGTGTAAAGAAAAAAGTTGTAGGTAATTATGTGCTTAATTACACAGTCTAACCGAAGTTTTTATTTAAGCTGTAATTTTTGAGTTATGACACAAGCTTTTGTTTTTTCTAATTGAAACCATAGTCAGCCATGACTTTATAAAAAAGGCCTTTTTTCAATAATTCTAACGATATATCACTTGACATAGTTATTTTTATAAATAAATTAATTATGGCCCTGTTTTTCTTTTCATTTTCGAACTGTTCAAGTAGTACGCTATGGAAACAATTGATAGATGCGCGCATCGTGTCTAATAATAAAATTCATGTTAGTTATTGAAATTTTTATTTTAATTTCGAAATTATAAACAAATATTTTAAATAAAAATAATTTCTGAGAAATCAATAAACAGAATGACAAACGATAAATTAAGAAACGATAAAGGAAATTAGAATATAAAGCAGTACCAAAACAACGTAATTAAAATAAGTAAAGTATGTAAGACTAAACATGTTCAAAAGGTCCAACATTATGAATACTGCACAAGTTACACCTTTTAAAACAGAATTTGTTGCTTTTCTAACGGAACGTACATCAATATTAGCAAAAACTTCTAGTACAGCTTCTATAAGGTCATCTACTGTGTCGTACGACTTTTGATGTACCCTATCTTTTCATTTTTATGACACAAAATGTAACACTGAATCATATCACGCTTTTCTTGATTAGAAAAATTTATATTGATAATCTACGAGACCAAAATCAACATTAATTAGAAACTAACTGATTTGCACCTGTCAATAAGTAATTGCCGTTTGCATCTGTTAATTGTTTCCATAGCATACTATGTTAACAGCATTTTTAGTTTTTAGTTATACCTATGAGTGAAGTATCTATTTTTATCTAAATCTGCTTTGTTCACTTATCTTAAATACTTTACTTACTTTGATTACGTTGTTTTGGTACTACTTTATTTATATCCTAATTTCTTTTATTGTTCCTTAATTTATCGTTTGTCATTCTCTGTTTATTAGTTTCTCAGAAATATTTTTATTTAAAATTGTAACTTCATCGGAATAAACATTTCACACCAAAATAATTATGTTTATAATTTCGAAATTAAAAGAAAATTTTAATAACTAACGTAACTAACTTAAATTTTATTATTAAACGCGATGCGCATCTATCAATTGTTTCCATAGCGTACTACTTGAACAGTTCGAAAATGAAAAGGAAAAAGGCCATAATTTGTTTATTTATAAAACTAACTATGTCAAGTGGTATATCGTTAGAATTGTTGAAAAAAAGCCTTTTTTATAAAGTCATGGCCGACTATGGTTTAAATTAGAAAAAACAAAGGCTTGTGTCATAACTCAAAAACTATAGCCCAAATAAAAAATTTGGTTAGACTGTATTATTGAGCACACAATTACCTACAACTCCTTCCTTTATAAATTTTTTCTAAAGTTAATAATGACAGAGCTATAGGCACTGAACAAAATAACAAAAAAGCTATTTTTGCAAGATATCTAGTTAGCCATGCATATTTTCCAAAAAACAAAAAGCTCATTAAATTAAGCTCGTAAAACTGCAATTCTTTCTCCATTTAATCGTCTCTCTATCTCCGCTGGTTTCAGAGATCCCCATACTAAACATCGGAAAAAACTTACCCTGTATATGTTTTGTAGAATTTATTTAGCCTAATAGACATCACTTCTATTGCTAGTATGCTAATATGCTAATAATAATAAAATACATTTCTATAAAGGTAAACAAATGACAATAGCAAAATTACAACTACAATAGTATATCTGCCTTTACCATAACTGATATTATCTACATAGGTTTCTTTAAATAAGTTTTATGAACATAATCACAAACATTCTCAGTGTTTAGCTACAGAGTTTAGAAAATATTCAAAAAAGACTCGAGTCTGTTAGATACAGAAGCGGATATGTTCCGTCTTCTACAAGATCTCTGCTACAATGTACAATAAAAAAGAAGTTGCTTGGAATTCAAAAACATAAATACTGTAATTTTAAAAAATGTCAACTCTAATTGATAGGACCATAAGCCTCACGTAAGCATCTAGCGATGTCATAAGCTACTTGACAAATATCGGCTCCCTTTTTACCACTACACTTCTTAACAGCAGCTTCAGCCTTAGCCTTATCCACAGTAGGTAAAATATGGTCTTTCATGGTGATTACATTCAAAGAACCATCATTATTAAATACTTTCATTTTCTGAAGAAAACATTTATAAAAACATTTTAAATTGGTATCATCTGGAAAATTGTTATCGTTAAACGATCTTTTTGCCATTTCAGCATCCACATTGGTTTCTTTAGCACACGCTTCTTTAAATGCAATTATGTTTTTTCGAATATCCTGTAAACATCTATTTAGAGTTCTAATTGTAAAAGCATACTAGTATTCGACTTACTGGTTCGTCTTGGGATGAGAATGTTGCAAAATGTACTATAAACAAAACCACCATAAGCGAGTACATGATGAAGTATTCTAAAATTGTATGATAGGTTGTGGATACTTATATATAGAAATAAATAAATAAAAAAATACGCAATAACTATTTGTGTTGCTTTAATGAATATGTGCTCTGGTAATTCGTTACGGTTTGCAAATTAATTGAAAGGATGTTTTTATTGATTTATTTTTAATTTTTAAATAATTCTAACCAAATATGACATGTAAGTGTTTATTTTAAGCGTTTTAAAATTTTTACTTTTTTGTATACATAGATAATAAGTAATAACGTAGCAATAAATTATTGTGTGTAGGTGTAGGTACAATTGTTAGTATTACGTGTTATTAGATGTTATTACTATTATTAAATGTCATTTTACGCTTACTTACATTTAAAGTGTTAATGCCTGATAATTTAAAATTAAGTAACAAAAGTATTAAATACCATGTTGAATACTATATGATCGACCTTCATTAGAGATTTTAATAATACTTAATGAAACACATAAACACTAATAAAAATGTAAACTCACATCCTGAAGACTTAGCAATATTAAAATCTAACATAAGATGTCCTAATGAATTTTAATAATAAAATTACTGGGCAGATATACTAAAAATTAGTTTTACAACAAATTGGTGTTATTTTAAAATTGTTTTGCTGATTCAACTATTGTTGTTATTTGTAGTACAGGTGATTACTAGACCACGGATTTTTAAGCAAATGTTAACTAGTTAATATTAGATATACATTCATGAAATTAAAAATGGGTATGTTTCACATAATTTTAAAAACAATGGGCCCCACTAATAAATGCTTATTATGTTTATGTTTATTTTTTGAATTTGGGATTATTTGTGCTTATTTGTGTTTATTCGTGCCTCACTTGATTTTTTATGTCTATTTTTCTTTTTCATCTCAAAACTTTCCAAAGAAACATATTATGATGATATTAAAAATGTAGTGATATTTGAAAATAATAAAAAAAAGAAAGTATAAAGAAAATTTTGTTTTTTGTTTGATAAATGTAATGACAGTAAAAAAATAAATTAATTAATATTGTCAAAAAAAATAGCGTTTTAATAAAAAAATTAAGAACCAAACGAAGAAAAATAAGGACCCCGAGAAAAAGAGCTCTCCATATCATAACATAAAAAGATTGGCGTCGCAACGTGGTAGGGCAAGTTAAATAAAAGACATAATTATCATTTTGTTAGTTGTCTGTTGGTAGTGGAAAGATGTCAAAGCGAGGTAAATCGATAGATAGTAGAAAAAGGGACAAATGAGAGGAAGAAAATATTGAAATTGAACAGATGGAAGAAGAAAGTACAAGTATGGAGGAGACCATGAAAGATGTTGAAAAGGGAGATAAAGAGCAAAAAGAAATAAGACAACAACAATCAGATTTACTTAAAATATTAATAGAAATGAAACAAGACCAAGATAAAAGATTTGAAGACCAAACTAAAAGATTTGAAGACCAAACTAAAAGAATAGAAGACCAAACTAAAAGATTAGAAGAGATTAAACAAGATAATACTAAAAGATTTGAAGAAATCAATCATAATCAAGAGAAAAGATTTGAAGAAATTAAAAGAAAATTTGAAGATCATGAGAATAGATGGGATAATATTGTTAAAAACATGAGAGGTAAAATACAAGAAGAGGTGAATATTAAGATAGATGAATGTCAGAATGAAATGCGTAGGAAAATAGAAAGACACCGAGAAGAAATAATCAACATGTTACAAATAAGGGATGCAGATATAAATGAGAAAATTGAGGAGCAAGAAAAAGCACAAGAAAACTACCAGCAGAATGTGAAAATAGAATTAGAAAAAATAAACAAAAATGTTGAAGAGAAATCAACAGCAGGTAATCATGGACCAAGTCATTATTGTATATTAGATAGCGGGATTCAAAAAATGGCAAAATTCTCAGTAAACCACAAACGAATAAATCCAAAAGAAAGAATTAACAGTTTATCAATAAGAAAGGCAAATCTTAAAAATAAGATAAAGGATAATTACAAAAAAGAAAAAAATTATCAAAATAACAAAAATAATAAAGAAAAATTGAAATGTACTATTAATTGGCAGAATAAACTAAGAAGAGCAAGAAAAGCGGAAAGAAGAAACAAAATGAAGATGACAATGGAAAATAAAAGGTTGGAGGGGATCAAAGTCAAAAGAAAATCTAAAAATAAGACTAGAAAGAAAAATAAGGAATCGAGGTATAAAATATTTAAGACAGATAGTAAATCCAAAATAAGGATTGAAAAATATAAAATGATAATGAAAGAACATTTAAAAAATTTACTATCAGGAGTCAGAGAGGAACAAAGAAATTACAAATACAGAAAAAGAAAGAAAATCAAAGAAAATCAAAGAACTAGAATAAATGCTACAAGAGAATGTTAATGTAAAAATTACAAGCCAATGTTGACAAAAATAACCAAAGAAGAATAGGGTACATTGCGTATTAGGTTTGACAAGAAGGTATGAATGATGCTTGAATGAATGTGTTAAAGATAATCATAATGAGTTAAATAATTATTAATGAAGTATTATTAAAATGATGATAATTATGAAGATTTGAATATGAAGTTAGTAGAATAATAAATAATTAATGATATGATTGATAATATTAAAAGAAAAGGTCAAAATATGATCCTTAATATGAATAAGTAAAGATAAAATATGATACTGAAGTTTATAAATGAGGCAGGGAGTTAAGTTATATGAAGAAAACGTTACTACTAGAGAAAATAATTTTTGCAATTTCTTAAGAAGTTGTAGAAAAGGATTTGTATGAATGCAGCATGAATGAAAGCTAGTTGGAAAATAGAGGAAAATAAGGGAGAAATAAGAAGGAAATGTGAAATAAAATGAAAATATCGAATATTGAGTAAAAAAAAACAATAAAAAAAAATCCTGTATAAAATGTTAATAATGCTAACTAAACTTATAAAACGCTTAAAATTTATATTAATATGGAGGGGAAATGTGATGATATTAAAAATGTAGTGATATTTGAAAATGATAAAAAAAAGAGAGTATAAATAAAAATTTTGTTTTTTGTTTGATAAATGTAATGACAGTAAAATAAATAAATTAATATTGTCAAAAAATAGCGTTTTAATAAAAAAATTAAGAACCACACGAAGAAAAATAAGGATCCTGAGAAAAAGAGCTCTCCATATCATAACAATATTCTCCTAACTGTACACTATAGCAATCAAGTAAAAAGTAAGTAGATAAATACTTATTTAAAATCCATGGGTAGAGATTGTTTGGGATTTAAGAAACAGTTATTTTTGAAAGAAGATTCAGGTGCAGGTAATCATATAGATTTACAAAGAAGTTTTTAGGTTTAGTTTACAACAACTACAGGTACATACAAATTTTTGCGTAACGAAAGACACTTGATAGGCTTTGAATACTTTAAAAAGAGACGTAAAGTATATTAATTTTTGTACTAATCTGTACAGGAAAGGCTATTTGAAATATAAGGTGTTTATACACGATATGTATTGTGTCCACTTATTAGAACTTGTGCACCATTGCTAAGATTTGTTCCTCAGGATGTAAGGAATTTTAAGAAAATGAACTTTACTCAAATATTTTTTTACTTCAGAAATTTGTTTGCTTTTTTGCTAAAGAATTTTAAAAGGGCCTGCCATATCCTTTTTATTAGTTTATCGCTCCTCCTTTTCAAAAGACAAAAGGCATGCACTCCACACTTAGGATTATCTTGCTGTAGTAGTTCTGTGCTGCCGGTAAAAGAAATAATAACGTAGTATGTATGTTTGCAAGTCCAGCAGTTCAATTGTTTTAAAATTAGTGTCATACAAAACGGGAAAAGAGAAACTTCCAAAAAATATTTTAATATAATAGTGTTTAGCGCATGTCTTTCATCGAGTAGCAGAACAAATTCGAGATGAATTCCCAAACGTGAATGGTTTCATTTCTGCAATTAAAAGAGTTTTTCTGAAAGTACTTTTAAGAGTAGCACACTATAAATCCAAATTGCCCAGTGTACCTTTACCTCCCCAACCTGTTGTAACAAGATGGGGAACTTGATTAAGAGCAGTTGAGTTCTATCCAAACCACTTTAACAAAATGGTCGAAATAGTTAATGATTTCAGTGAAAACTATGCTTCTTCAGTAAAAAGCGCAAAACTTTCCTTAAAAGATAAGCATTTAAGCAATCATTTCTATACATTAATGTGACTTTTTCTGCATAGCAGATGCTATAAAAAATTAGAAAAGTCAAGTCCTAGCCTTAACGAAACCCTAGATATTATGAGAACAGTAAGATCACAAATAAGTAATGCTAAAGGGCATATTGTTCGAATAGTTTAAAACAAACTTGACTCAGTTCTTGGCAAAAATGTTAGTTTTAATTTTTCAAATTTTATAGATAAACTTTTATCAGGGGAAGAAGTAGATCATCTTAGTGACGTTTTAATTGAATATGCACCGCTTTTTAAATTTGCACCTTTAACATCTATAGATGTTAAAAGATCATTTTCTGCGTATAATTTCATTTTTAACGAGAAACGTAGAAGTTTTGCTTCTGAAAACCTCAAAAAGTTTTTAATGACATATTGCTTTTCAAATTATTTATAGTTTAGTTTGTTTGTTTAAGGTATCTAACAATTTTTGTAAATTAATGATTTGTCTCTATGACTATGTAGCCCAGCAAAGTTAGCTCTGAAAAGGGGCTTTACTCCAAAGAAATTGTATACCAAATAATTCCTTTTGAACCTTAAAAAGCTTGAATTGTAGTATAAGATCCCAAAAGTCCGAAAAAATTCCACTGGTGCGTTTTTTGGAAAAGCGGAAAAAGCGCGGAAAATTGGAATTTGTTAGAACGTTCGTAGCAGCTAGACCGTTTATCATAGAGAGATGTTTTTTTCGTTTCGTTAAAAATTCTATTAGCTCTCACTTTTACTTAAAGCATTTTTTTCGATCATGTTTAGTTTTTAAATTTAATTTTGTTATTATTTAGTGCCAATACCTCCTATGTATTTTGAATACGAAATAAATGTCTGAATTTTGTTTTTGTCTTATCTTTCCTCTAGTGTTACATTATATGCACGTATGTAAGCACAATTAACAAATTTAATTAAAACACAAAACTTTTTATCATAGTTAAATACCTTGGTGTCTTTTAACGAACATTTAAGCTTATTTGAGCTTATTTGTGCTTATTTTGCTAATTTGTTTTTAAATAGATATTAAACAATTTTTTGTGTTTATTTTGGCCACTATTAGTGTTTAAAAATCCGAGGTCTAGTGATTACAATAAAACAAAGTTATTTACATTTGACAATATTTACAGAAAATCGTGATCTTGTGTAATAGTTGTTGCATTTTTCGCTAAAACTGCAATTCCTCAACAACACCCAGTATATTGCTAACGTAAGTATTCAAGTGTTGAACTCAGAATGCCAGCTTGAGGAATGCATGCTCTAATAAGTTTATGTGAACTGGTGGTGATGTTAATTTGAACGGTAGACTATTGGCCATCAAGAAAGGAAAAGATTATGGGAGAGACGCGGGAAAATTTGTTGCTATTTACCAAAATGGACTACTTTAAAAAATCTTGTTGTCACACTTTATGAAAAGTCTGCGATACATCCAAAAACGTTTGGTGTACTGTTTATTTTTATATCCATTTTTGATAAGTTCTATCGGCTGAGGAGATGCTATGATGTCTGCGAAAGCCGGTATATGCAAACGTTGTATGTCTAAGCTAGGATTAATTTTCCTAGATGTTTGCCTAATGTTTCAAAAGGTTTATTAGTTTACAGTTTTTTCAAGGCTTCCATTTTTTCAGGCTTTTAGGAATAGAAGTACGTTGTTGATATTTTGCAATCTCTTCAGAACTATCCTTTTTGTAAACAAGCATTTAAAAATGAAAAAGAGAAGGTCGGAGATCTACATGTGAAATGCATTAAATTAGATTTCACTTCTTGTCCAGGAAGCTTTCTAATAGTAAGCACTTTAATTACACTCTAAAGTTCTGATGAAGCTGTAGGATTTTATAAGTAATATTTGGTAAATTAGGAACGCTTGACTCAATTTAATCTTAAATTAAGTATTAAATTGTAGGTGTGTTTGATAGTCAAGATATTGGTAGATGTCAATACTTTTTCTAAATGAGTGGCAAAATTTTACATCTATTTGCGTCTATGTAAGGTGTTTCATTGGGGCTATGGTTTTTGGTGTGTCAGTGGTCGTTCTTCTTGTTCCTAAATTTCTTGTAATGTAGGTTGAATTACGCTAAGATAATACAATTTTGAAGGAATCGAACATCACAGAAATAACAAGCTGCCACAGGTTAATTTTTAAATCGTAGACCAACTGGGCTCAAAATATCTTTACAAAACAATACGCGGAATGGGTAAACAGGAATTTAGTTTAAAATGATGTCTACATCTATCAGAGATCAAACAATCAATTTTTCAAATCGAAACACAAAAACCTAAAGTTGATCCAAAATTCATTATTTAAAAGAGTGGCAGGAAATTAGAACAATTATATTAATAATATTTTCATGATCTTCTGACGGTATTTACTTACAATTGATTTGAGTATTTACCATGCCAGCAAAGAAAGATTTTCGAAGGGAAGGTCTACAATCATCCTTACGCTTAGCTATCGATGTTCTGAATGCATCGTGCCAAACTCCACTGAATCGTGGAAAAATATTAAACTTCGATTTTTGAACATTTTACGGCCTGGTTGCACACGCTTGATTGGTTTTGAAGTAACGGAGATGTTGATACCCCTAGCTCCTAGGTTTATATACCTGTCTTACTATCCCTATCTACTATTTGGTGTTTTCAGAGTATGTGATGCGCAGCTGTAATTTATTTTTAATCCTCTTTAATTGTGTTTCAAACCTTGTATGTTTCTAGGAATAATAAAACCCTTTCGTGTAGTTTAAGAGAAGAACAGCCAATAAACTTCCGTATCTGTTGCTGTTACTGGATCTGAAGTTCAAAAATGACTTTTTGATATTGTTTCTTTATTACAGAACTAAAACTGATCCTCTTATTGAAAAGAAGGTGAGATCGCGATCGCTCATACCCGAATCATTTTCCTTTCAAAATTCCAAACACCTTTTAGTTAGAAATGGAAAGCGGGCAATTTAACGCTGTGTCTCAAAAACCAGTAGACGATCTTTACTCTTATGTCCTATATAATCACAACAAGTTATGATAGCACCACCTGGTGAAGTTAAAAGCTTTTAGAACCTCTTCTTCACCATACAGTGTATTGATAGCGTTGTGCTTGAATTTAATTTCGTAGGCGTTCGACATTGGGATTCGCAATTGTGCTATCTGAAGATATCGAAAAGTGCATCAGTTCACTGAATTCAATTTCTTATTATTCTCTTTCAAGGTCTTGCTGCTAGAGGGTGTGTAAAAACGGGTAGATCTTTCTTGTACGATAACAGAAAGTGATAAAAAAGCCGCGTTTACGAGCTTCTAACAATCTTTCCTTGTAAGAAAATTCCGGCAAAAAACAAAAAAGGGATAAAATTTGATAAATCGCGAAAAACCGCAAAACAATATCAAACATATACAGATGACTTTAGGAGATTCAAAGATGCATATTACTCTTCAAGAAAAAATTACTGAACGTTTTTAGTTTTTTTTATGCAAGTAGCAACATCGATTCTCAGTTTTAAAAGAATGTCTCGTATTAATATTACTTTGTTTTGTAACTTGAGGATTAAGATTAAGGATAACAAGCTTGGAAATGATTTATTGGAAGAAATAGACACCAAAGGGGTAGTCATAATAGTAAAATAATAATAACTTTTATATTTCTACTTACTTTCCTCAAGATAATGAAAACTTCAGTTTGAACAGGAAAGCTGTCTTTGTTCATTGCCAATTAAACTTTTTAACCAGGGGAGTGCAAATACAGTAAGTTTTCAAATTATCAGGTTGTTTGGTTTTGAAACTATTCCATTAGCAGCTCCAGTAAAAATTAAATAAAGAATTTAATAATTTAGAACTTTGTCAAACAGACGTAGACATAATATTAGAAAAAATCAAAACAAGTCTATGAGTATCTACCCGTTAGTTATCAAATTGTGCTGGAATTAAAAAACTTACTGGGAAAATGAAATCTTGGACCCATTACCCAAGCTGTCCAGGTTTAATAAAACACAAGGCTAATAAGGAGCGATAAATACTGAAGATGTCTCTGAGCAAATAGGTCGAGCTCAAAAAATCAAATACAGTGTAATAGCTAAACTTTTTTACAGATAAGTTCTACGGTTGATCTTCCACTTAACGTAAACAGTAGCAAGGGCCGCTAGAGATGATTAGAATGGTACTTAGTACTTCCAAGGCTGCTTATTATACCAAGTTAGGGAGTTTTAGGTAATCTTTGTTTAATTTATATTAACTTGTTAATTGCATTTTGTTTGACTGTTTACCATCGTAGACTGTGGAATGTCCATTTCATAATAAATAATTGAAATTGCTAGGTGTAGACTCACAGAATGCTATATTATTGGAATCAGCAATCAATATAGAGTAAGAATAATTATACTAAAATATACAAAATGTACTATTTAAGAAAATTAAATAAAATTATGTTTTGCGTTTCTTGATCACTCTCTAAAAAGAGATGATGTAGTCAAGACTACAATAATAATCATTTATCAATACTACATACGTAGTAGGGGTATTCTTCTTGTACAACTTTTCGTAGTGATATTTTCTATTATTCCTACAAATAACGACGCTATCATTCGAGCACACACCGTTAGGGCACCCTGTATACACTATTATTAAATGTGATTTCGGAATTACTTTCATTTAAATTGTTAGTGTATGATTATTTAAAATTAAGTATCTAAAAAAATATTAAATGAGTGGAATGTACACAACTCTATACATTGTTTTGCTTATTAGTGATTAATTTTATAAAACCATAACGAAAACATCATCAGAATGATATTTAGATTAAAAAAGACTCTAGAAAATGTTTCAATCATTACGCCTGTTACACACAAAATCAAATCTAAACATCAGCCCCACGTTCAAGCTTCAAACAAAACTAAAGTTATTATACCTCAGATTTTTAATTAACAAAATATGGAAACCCTAACAGCTAAACAACACTGTGTTTAGAAAGATGTAGTAAAGGAAGGTTACAAAACTATATGATATTATTTTCCATTTGCACGGACTTGATGGTTTATTAAGAATCTTCAATTACAATTTTAGTCATCTTGACATTATTTATATCAGTGCGTTTTGTTTTTGAAAACAATTGCACCTTATTTTTATTAATTACGAAAAGTTCAATAATGTTACTGCATAGTTTATTATTATAAGTATACCCTTTTCACAATCCTCCACCACTGTTAGTTAAGATATCATCATCAAATGTCATTAAAGAATATAATTTTCCAATAGAAATAATAATATATTCAAAAATTCCACACATCAGTAATTTTCTTTACCATTAGCGACTTGGAGTTACTCCATTATGAATGTTTTCTATACATCTTGCTACCAAAAAGGCCGTATCACAAGCATCAGGTCTTTCTTCATTTGAACATTTACCCCAAAACATCCTGATCTTTCCTGTGTCAACAAGAGGTGGCAAGTTGGCAATTAGTTTACTAGGATCAATATTTCCAGTACTATCCATTGCATTCAATTTTTGAAGCAGGCATTTAAAAAAACATTTGATATTTACATCTTCGGTAATTTCAGTATCATTTAAGGCTTTTTCTGCTGCTTCTTTAGTAACGCCAGTTTCATTTGAACACTGTACACCCGCATTATGTATTCTTCCTTTAAGAGATGCGATAAGAATCTAAATAAAAGCTTGAAATAAGTAAGATTTGTCTCAGATAATTAAACCTGTGTAGAATTTACCAACCCTTCCTGAAATGATAGTGGGATGATGGTGCTCACTAATACCCCAATAAGTGAAAAACTGATTATAGATAGCATCTTCTGCCCCATTATTCTGTTGTAGATGAACTTGCTAACACCAACTAATATTTCTGTTGGTTTTACATACGAATTATATAGTATCAAATCTTAATTGACTTACACTATATTATGATACCCATAAGGGAATCAAGGACAATGAATTACATTGTTCTTCTCATATTATTTTTTAGATAAATAGCATGGAAATGTTTTTTAACCTATTATGATTTAATGGTGTATAGAAAAACGCATTTACTGCAAACAAAAGAAAATTCAGTCGTTCTGGGTAATCAAATGAATAATGTCATCTGTGCTGCTAGACAGATTATGTAGTTTTAAATAATAAATAAATACTCTACAAAAAAATAAGGAAATTAGTTATTTAGTCATTTTAATGTCCAGAGCTCTATAATGTTATTTTTTTTTCTATTTTCTTTTTGTTAAGAATGTTGGCGATTGGAGGGCACAAAGACGTTTCTGTGTCTTTCAAATAGCACACTGTTTTTATCTCTGATTTTATTATTGTTATTACGAGTATATCGGGACGATTTGCGTTTATTCACCTCTCTGTCCTATACAGGATGATTCCATAGAACTTTATTTTTTCCTGTTAATATTAAAATAAATTATACCAATCATAACTACAGTGTGATTTATAGCACGAGGCGAAAAATGAAAATTTGTATTCAGTTTGACATTCTAAACATAGAATACGTGTTTCGTTTTTGAGATACTGAAGTTCAAAGCTTTAACACCATTCAAGAAAGAATAAAGAAGGACATCAAGCAAATTGACTAAAAGAAAAGACATAAAATTAACTCATAACTTGTGTTCGAAAAGTTCACCGACAGCTGCGATGCAAGCGTGGTAAAGTGCAACTAGTGAATTATAAACTTGATCAAACTTTTGTTCGTTTGCAACTTGAAATGCAGCAGTCATAATTCTTTCTTGCAATTGTTCTTCATTGCGGACTTCCTCTGCACAAGCTATTTGTTTTACGTGGCCCCATAAATAAAAATCCAGTGAATTTAGATCTGGCGACCTATCAGATCAGGGAATTAAATCATGTCTACCAATTCACCTCCCATTAAAATGGTTGTCGAACCATTCTATAACGTTTCTTGCAGTATGCGCGGGTGCACCGTCGTGCTGAAATCACATCATGCTGCGTAATGCTAATGGAACATCGTTTAATAATAATTCAATCAAGTTTTTATTCAAAAATTTCAAGTAATTCGCATCAGTTAAACAACGACGTTGAAAATTCCATACCATATGTTGATAGAAAATCTTTGTTGAAAACTTTTAAATGGGTGCTAACTTTGCAATGATCATACGTGCAAATTATGGAAGTTAGTGATATCATCTCTGGTAAAAGAGGCTTTGCCAGACCATAAAGTGCAACAAATAAGATGTGACCTTGCTCGAACTGTCTGAGAAACCGTTGAGAAAATGCTAATCTATGTTTTTCATCTCCTGGTTGTAGGTGATAGACATATGAGTAATGATAAGGATGCAACTCTTCTCTGCGTAAAGTCCTCTAAACTAAGTTTTGAGAAAGTTATAGACGAGTTGCAATTCTTCTAGTACTAATTCCTGGTTTGCCGAGCACTGTTACTTCTTTTTCTCCCTTAAATTTACACCACCAGTATGACGATTAGCAATGCGACATTGTTGCAGTCTTTGAAATGGTCAGAAAATACACGACGAGATGGCTGACGTCTATTGAGGAATCTTCTTTGATATTCTCGACAACTTTCTTAAGCATTATCGTTGGCAGAAAAATAATATTTTTATATCTCTTATTATTTAACTGCATTCTTAGCAAAATCTTTATTTTTTTTTAATCACAAGCAATGTAGTGCCAACTATCAAAACCTAGTAAACACTTATTTTGTTCCTATGCAATTTCCATGACTTGTACACGTGCTTACTGCGCAATAGATTTATAATAGCATGTATCCCATATTCAATTTAAAGCGAGAAGAAGCTTGTTGATGTAAGTTTTATAGAACAAAACTCAGTTAGGACCGGCCTACCGGTTGAGTTTGTTTTAGTTCTTTCGGTTTCTGGGGACTAAAATAGCGGTTTTGATGATGCTGTCATAAGAGGTTTCTTGTGAATAATTAACCAATCTAACCATATATCTAGTGTAAGATTTTCTGGGTAGGACTACGTATAACACCAGTATAAAGTTTCAAATCCACATAAATTTTGGAAAATTTGAAAAAAAGCAAAGGATTCTTACTGGATCGTTACTATAGGTTACACCGTTTACAGTAGAGAAAGTTTCATCTCCATACGAATTTTAATTCTCGATATACAGGGTGTCCTGTAAATGCCAATAAAGCTTCAGGTAAACTTTTCTTCTATGAATACTAATTGCAAATCTTGAAAAAGAAAATTCTTCCTCAGCTTAGTTTTCTTGTACAACAAGTTAACATGTTTAACACTAAATAAACAGAAACTAAAGAATCGAATCCAAACTAAGCCATTGCCAATTCAACAAATGAATCTGTCGAAACAACAATTATCCTTGATAAAGCACAGAAGTGTTAGACTTCTCTTTTTGAAGATGCTACTAAAAATTAAATTCTTACCAAAAATAGATATGACAAACCTGCAAGTATTGGGTGTACTGATAAATCCGATAAAATTAGCTGGCAGCAATTCTTTCAGTTTTGACAATTTGATTTTTGCAAATCATTTATTAGCTTACATATTTGATGTATTTCCAAATTCAAAGCCTCCTTGCAGACGACATACTTCATTTGCTGGCCTGCAATAGCGTTACCAAGTTAAACTTTCTTCTTTTGGTTCGTGTGACAAATCTAAGTATGTTGGGACATTTCTGTTTTCTATTTTGGCATCTTAAGAGGTCAAGCAAGGCTGCTACTTAAAGCTTTATTGGCATTTACGGAAGATTACTTGAGCAGAAACAAATGACAATTAATGTTACTACTCTTAATTACACTGATATACAAAATTGAACCTTGTCAATGTTACATGGACTAAAAGGTGATTTTTATAGACCTTTTCCTAGTGATTCCGAATCTGATTTCTAGATTTTCCAGCACGTAAGGTGCTTGAGTAAAACGCGTTTAAAATTTCAGAAATCTTAATTATTCATGGAATAATAAAGATAGTACATATTGTAAGATAATTTATTTCCAAAATATATTTCTATTTGACTTTCGCTTTATTTTGTTGCTGGTGCATCTCTTTTAATGCACCAGCAGTAATCCTCAAGCACGTTTTCGCTCCATTCTCCCTTGTAGCGCGTTTCAATTTGGGCGATATTTTGGTGAGATTTCTCACCATGTTCATCACTCACACCACCAAGATTGTTTGAAAAAAATTCAGATGTGAATGAATGAAATAAATTCTCAGAGACATATTTGCTCCCACATCTTTGAAAATCTGCCACAGTTTATCAATCAGCTGTTTATAGTTTTCAGCTTTTGTACTGCCGAGGAAGTTTGCCACCACAGTTTTGGGACGGCCCAGCAGGTTAATTTCCTGATTTGGAGTCCCACAAATATCCCCTCTTTTGAATTTGTTTTTTAAATAAGAGAAACTTTTACCATTTTTGTCCATTGCCTTTACGAAGTTTCTCATCAATCCCAACTTGAAGTGAATAGGTGGCAGCAGTTAACGAAAGGCTTAAAAATGGCATTCTTAATTCCAGGAGTAAGGTTACTTCTTTTGGCCATTGCTTCTTAATATAATAATTTCTTCTGTCTTACTATCCCACTCACACCGAAAATCAAAATTTTGTGCACCCTAACTGTAAACCCAGTACTAGGGCTACAATTTTCAAATCTACACAAATTTGCCATTGAAATCTCTGGTACTCTGTTTTATCCAGGTTCATGTTTTCATAAGACGTCTTCATGTGGACAGCATCAGCAATGGGAATAAAAGGATTTTCATTTCCATTATGAAGGAGAAAAGCTTTGAGGCTCGTTTTCGAGGTGTCTACAAAGAGTGTTCACTCTTCTAGATTGTGATGCTGGCCCATTGCCTCTAGTAAAGCGTTGTCATCTCACCAGAATACCAGATCATTTTGTTTTGAAAATAAATGCTGCAATTCTTGCTGCCTACTATGGAATATGCATCCTCTTGTCCCTTTGTCTAATAAATTCCACTAATTCCTAATGAGCCTCCAAATCAGTTTTATCCAAACGAATTGGTTATTAGGTGAATACAAATGCATGAATAAAGAAGTATTGTGGATTAAAGCGGTTACAGAAATTAAAAAGTTAAAGAAATAAATATAAGGGCCAAAATATACCCATTTGAGGTAGAAACCAACAATTACAAAAATCAAATGGTAGGTGATGGACAAATTCTGATGACATAGTGGGATTCAGCAGACAAAATTACATAAGAATCGGCCAAAACTGTTCTTATTTCTCAGTGTTATTATCATGTGCTACTCTAAGTTCAACATAGAAAATCCCATCTCTGTACAACCATTCGTTCTCGAAGTATAAAAAATGCGTTAAAAACTGAAAAGATCTAACGAAACCTTCATGAAGCTCTTTTTAAGGCTGTGTTTTAGTAAGTACATTCTCAAATCTTGTAGCCTTTGGTGAATAATAAGAATTTTTTTGAATTCTTTGCTTTTTAACAAATGTGACCAGGTTCGATTCTCGTTCACCGTTTTTCATCAAACTGTTTTTAAAAAGCTGTTTAGTGGTCCAGTCTTTACACATATGCAAACTTAAATCTTCTCTTTCTTGCTGTTATCGAGCAAAAACAACTACCATCTTTGCACGCCCTTTATCAGGGAAACGTATAATAGTTTGCTATAGCAAGCGGGTTGGTGCACATACATCCAAAAGAACATACTAGTTATTGTTAGTCCCATTGTAAATCCCACTGACGAAAGCTTGAGAGGTGGAATTCAATTACCACAGTGTCAGTGAACTTTAAAGACAACAGCCTTACACCATGAGGTTCCAGAAACCATTTTTCTTTCGCCGTAAGGTGATGCTTCCACGCTTACTGGTATTTAGTTATGTAGGAAGTAGATCTAACGAGTGTGCGGACTGATAGATTCAAGAATCGTGAAAACCCATCTACTCTTTCTCGAGGTATAGCAATGCCGAATTCTGCAGCCTTTATTTTATCCTGAAGACAAAACTATGACGTAAGTCAGAGCTGCAAGTCTCACTTACATAATATTAAAGAGCCACTGTTGGCCTTTGGATTCCGTGTTACCGACAAAGTTTCTCTTCTCTATCCTCATGAGATGCTTTCATTATACCTAAAACCAACCAAGATTTGGAACATTTAAGAACGGTGCTAGGAATGTTTGTAATTTACCTCATTGTGTATCAAGTACGTTAAACAGAATTAACGTAGGTTGTTTATCTAATCTTTATTTCTGTCAAAAACTGACGTTAGTTTTCTTATAAACTTAACGTTTATCGATACATATTAGATAGAAAGATAGATCAGTAAGCAGTCGACAACCAAGCGAGAGGGTCATCATAGACCTTTTCTTGGAGAATCTTTCTCCACACCTGTGGATAAAATCGCATTTAAAGTGTAAATATCATCAGTTAGCAGCGAAAAATATTATTCATGGGTGGGAATTTTGTTTTGATTTCCTAGTAGATCCTTTTCCAAGATGGATATAGTATCAAGAACTTAATTGTTTCAATTTATTACTGATCTGATACCCACGTAAGCTGTTCGCGTAAACCTTTTATGTAATATTTCTCAGGTTTTATTCTGGATCAGTTACACAAGCTTCTTGTTATTGGATTGGATGTCAATTCTACATTCCTTATCCATTAGGTTCCAATAAAAACAAAAGGAGGTGTACGTGCACTCGCCTGTTCTTCTGCATCGCAATCTATCAGATTTATACCTAAAGTAGTACTGATCTTACAGTCGATTCAATGGCTTGAAATTTGTATATGGCATTGCACATAATAATTGTATTACTTGGGAGTTAACCTTGATGGACATCCATCTTTCTCAGGGTTAAAATTATTTAACAGTAAAAGTATTCAAGAATATTTTTATGGTCAAAGATGTTACTGAATTCTTGAGTTGTGGCGCGATTTCAATGACTTTCTCATCGATGTAGGTAAATTGAACCAATTCGAGCTTTTAAACTAAATTCTTGTTTGGTTACTTCACGTAGAGATAATTTGAATTCAGTTCGTTTGTGGCTTAAAACTAGTTTGATAAAATTATCGTATATTTAGATCACTAACAACATAACAAGACAATGCTATTTACAGAAACGAAGAGGTAAACGTTTTTGTTAAGAAGATATTATTTATTCATCTCTGCTTAGAAGAAAAAAGAAGTCGAAATCCGCAGTTTACGATGCTGGCTTAAAAATGGACAACCTGCCGACTTCTTAACAGACTACAAATCACTAATTATGTACCTACAGTCACAGCTAAGATCACAAAAAATAACAGTTGATGTAGCATTCTCCTTCTAAGACAGCATCACAAAGAAAGCTATGCTCTATGCTCTGACGATAGCACTTGTGGATAGGATTAACCAGAAATAATACTAATGGAATAGGGCAATCACCGCCAACTAGCAATTCTTCTAACCGCTATTTCACCCTTCCTTGATCATATCCTTGATCATTTGAAGTTCTTAAATTAAAACGACTAAAATAATGCTCTAGCGACTCAAAAATTAGTAAAATCCTAAAAACTGTCGAAACTTCTAAACTTGCAACTTTGAGATTTGAATGGATTGTAGAACTTAGAAAATGAATTACAGAGATATGGCTGTTAAAATAGGCTTATAAGATTTCAAATAATTGACAATTCCGAAGATATTAACTTTATTATTTTGTTGTTATTGTTATGTGGTAATAGCATGGTAGGTATTTCCTGCGAGATCAAAGTATTAGAAATTCTCTAACTTTGGAAATTTAGAACAATTTTTACTCATATAAGAATGATGTCAAATCAATAAATCTAATTTTCTAGCCCAACGTATTACAATAAACAAGTGACTTAATACAGTCTTCTATATGTGAAAAAGAACTTCTTGGTACTAATCAGTTATTGATTTATGTGTCAAAATTAGTAACCAGGTTATTTACTTTTTAAATCATTAATTCGGGGTAATCTTTAAAACAGAGTAGAAACCCAATTTTCGCAACTAAATTCTGAGAACTCATAAAAATAAAGTAAATCATCTATTCCAATAACCCCTTTCACCTTTTTGTTGACAGGTTTGTTTATTTTCAGTATGTATCACCACAAAATATTTTGAAATGTTTTTACAGATCCTTTCATAATATATTTTTGAGTCACGCATGTGAGAGCTGCAGTGGAATGTTAAATATCCGTCCTCACCGATATATTAAAAATGTTTTTATTATCATATTAAAAAAAGTCATAACAGATTTAAATATAGAAACACCTGGATAACGCAATGTTGCAACGTAGTAGTTATCTTTTAATATTGCCGTTGATAGAAATTATTAAAACCCAATCTCAACAAAAAATGTAATTCTTTCTATCGTTTATTATGACCAATTTATACAGAACGATGTGAGAATTTAAAGATTTGATTTAAATTTAAATAATAACCACGTTTTTAGGAAAGCACAAAAAAGGTAAAGCTGAAGGATTTTCAATTGTGAGAGCTGCCGATTTGATTTTCACGTCTCCAATAGCATTCGTTTTTTATGTTAATGAATGTTTTTCCCTTGTGCTTGAAAGCTAACGAAAAGAATCTTAATAATTTCGTTATTTTTCTCTTCAATTTTTATAAAATTATCGACTGTAGTAGTAATTAGATATTTGGTTATTTTTCTTTTAAAGCTAACAGTCATGTGTTTTTTTACAAACGGTCAGCAAATTCTCTAAAAAGGCTCAAAATTTACACTAGAGACTTCTTCAACGCATTCTGAGCATTCTCGAGGGAGTATTTGGAGTCACAATTTCAACAAAAAAAACTTTTCGTTTACTGCTGTGTTTGCCATTCTTCGACGGGGATTCTTTGATAAAATAGTTTTTGGTTATTTGGCATTTTTATTCTTGTTCTTTTTTCTGCTTTAGTTACAGCAAGTAAAATCCTTATCAGATGATAAATAAGAGTCGTAATTAGTTTGAGCTTTTTGTTTTTTTAGTGTGATACATAAATACAAGGAATAAACTGAAAATATGGAATAATTTTATGAAACACCTGTCAGATGCACAAACATTTTCCTTAGAAAAAATCAAGATAGGCAAGTTATCGGATAAGTTTATTCTTTTAAAAATTCAGAATCGCTAAAATCTCCATAAAATGTCGATAAAGTTCATTTTTCAACTTTTTTTTTCTATTTTATGAAAATTTATATTCTAGCTACGTAATATTTTCAAGAACATTTTCATTAGATAAAGGTTTACTTCCTTTTATTCAATTTTGTTCTGACTGAAATGAGACTTATTTTATTATTCTCGGTATAAAATGAAGTATTTTCTTTTAAAATTTTCTTATTTTGACTTTCAATACTCTATAAAGTCAAGCTTAGAATTTTTATGTGCATTGTATATACGTAAAGTTTTCAAATCTTTATTTTATGTTTAAAAAATTTTTTTCCTCTCGTATTGTTTATTTTAAAAAATTCTTCTTTCTGGAATGTCGCAACATTCGGCAGATATAACACATGTCAGTTACTGAAATGGGGTTTGCTCGTGTCTTAAACAAAAAAAAAGGATTTCTACTAACGCGAAAAATTTCCAAATTGGTAGTTAATTCTATAACCAACTAAACAAATAGATTTTCAATTATTGTGAATCATCCTAAAATACTATTAAATATTATAATTGAAGAAATTAAAAAATTGCAATAAAGTAAAAAATTACTGGAATTTTTATTTTAAAATTAATTTTTCAATGCACGTAGTTCATGTTCATGTAGTTTTGTTTTGTCTACGAACACTATGTCATAATTATTTTACGGGCATGTCCAGTTGAAGAAAAAACTGCCCTTTTTCACTATTCGGATTAAAAATTACTTTAAAATTCCAAAAGATGCAGAGTAGGCATCACACTAAAACGTAACATGTCAGGCATTTATAGAACAATTCTCATATATCTCTAAGAAAAATATAGAGTGTAATGAAAATTATGCCCGTTTAGTACTAATTAAAATTTAAAAAAAGGCGCCACAGTTGTGTGTTTCGAAACTAAGCGTTTTTGAGCTGTAGAAGATATCAGAGTTCACCAGTTCTTTGCTTTTAAATATCTAGAAAATAACTTTGAAAGATAGTGTTGTGCGTGGTCCTCGTTCCTTTTCACTTCATCGCGTTTTGGGTTGATTCGCCTCCAGACCTAACTTTCCCAAGCCGGGCCGGGCTTCATTATGCCACTTAACTCGGCATCCTCTTTTCCTCGCAACCCAAAGGTTCTACACCTAGACAAAGAAAGTCAACTACTGTCCACGAACTTTACCCCCTATGTGCCTCTGCTAAGGTTTGTACGTCTTTCAAGGCGTCTAACTCCTTCACTGCGGAAGCGAATATGTTCATCTTGTCTACCTTTTCCCGCTTGCGGGAGACGCACATATGTGGCTTAGTGCAATTTGATTTCTCTCGATGAGGATGGGGCATACAACTAAGTCCGCCTACAGAAGAAGGTAAAATGGATCCCTAAGCAAAGGTTCACGCATTTTACGCCCACGGCAAAAGTATTAACAAAACGTGCATGAAGAGGTATTTGCATTTGTATTCATCTTACGAACAACAGCCACTACTGCCACGAGCAAACCAATCTATATTAGTACTCAGCACCATGACTCGGACGCAATTAGTAGACGTTGCTACAGCCATGATACCTGTTGTCTCTGCCGTCAACAAATCTCAATTAACAACTGGTGTCGCAACAAGCCTTTTCCGCCAGTAAACCATCCCAATGCTCATCATCTCAGTCCGCATTTTCATCGAGTGCCGAACATGTTCATTTAATGGGTTTTAACCGCTTTACTAACTTTAATGTCGCTGACCAACAGCCAATTCACACATTTTAATCAACCCGGTTAAAGAGATAAATTAACTACAACAGTCTTCGGTCTTCTCTTCTTCTTCCTTTTTCTTCTTAGTGATATTACAAATCACATAAAGCAACAATAACTTCTTTCCAGAGTCTTCTCTATCTTCAGGTATTGTTTTGATCCTCCTCCAGGGGTAGCTTTCACCTAATCATTCGATCTCATTCTAAAAACTTCCCCTCCACGTCCTCCTGGGTGCACCGCGGCGTTTTGAGCCCTGTGGATTCCAGTCGAAATCCTATCTAAATATTGTTTTGGCTCCTCGACGGAGAGTATCACCGACTCGGCCCAATTTTCTTTGTCAAATTTAAATGTCGATCGGTTCTTGCTGCCACTTTTGGTAGAGATCGTGGTTACAGATAACGTTTGGTCAATATATCTTGCAAATTCTTCTCAAGCACCGGTTCATAAATACTTGAAGCTTTCTTGTAACAGTATTGACCACTAACCAAGTCTCACAACAGTATAGAAGGACAGGTTTAACACATGCAGCTTCGTTTTCAGGCTGAGGTGGTTCGAGCGCCAAATGTTGTTGAGTTGGGTAAATGCATACTGCGCCTTCCTGATGCAAAGTTCCACGTCCTCTCTTGCGCCGTCATCCTAGGGTGAACGTTGCTCTGTTAGTTCCGATAGCCATACTTTTTGTTTTGCTGTCGTTAATGTGTAAGTTAACTGTTTTTGCGTTAGCATCCAACGCATCAAGCTTTGCTCGATCGACCATAATGACCATTGGATTCCCATTTTGTTATTCTGTAGAGTAACCGTGAGAATTTTACCTAGCACTATTAGGAACAGTAACGATGAGAGAGAATACACCATTGCGTAACCCCACTAGTGCATGAGATCGACTCTGACAAACTGCCGTTGTGGAGCACACGACACGTAAAGTTGCTATACTGTGCCTTGACTAAGTTTAGCAGTTTGCTTGGTATCTCTTTACTTTTCATTGCCAGCCATGCGTCGTCGTGTTTAACGTGTCAAAAGCCTTCTGGAAGTCCACGAAAATCAGGTGCAAGCTTTGCTGAAATTCGTTCACTTGCTCGGCGATGATACGATCTGCTGATATGATGTGTGCAAGAGCGGCTTGCTCGAAAGCCCACTTGACTCTCTCTCAGCGTAGAGTCGACGTTCTCATCAATGCAGCTGAGCAGTACCTTGCAGAGCACTTTCACGGAAACACAAAGCAGCATGATACACTGCCAGTTGTCACACAGACTTAAGTCACCTTTCCTGGTCATTTTAACGGGTATACCTTGAAGCCGAAAACAGCTCATCTTCCCAGATCCTTGAGAAGATAGGGTGTAGTGCTTGCGCTGACAATATGGAGTTTGACTTAAGCATCTTGGCTGTTATTTGGTCGATTCCTATCTTCATACTACAAATAGCTGTCTCAATTTCGTTAGTGGTAGACGCATTTGAACTAATTCTTTGAATTCTCGCGACCTGAGGATGATGTGCAAAATCGGTCACTGAAGAATTAAATGTTATTGTGAATAAGTCCTTCAAATATTTGAACCATCGACAAATTTGTTCGTCTTGTCCTTGACTGGAAATCTCATATGTGCACGTTTTTTTCCTGAGAGCTTACGTATAACTTGAAAGAGATTTTGAGTGTCATTCATTCTTGCGACTTCTTCTGCTTTAGTAGCGAGTTTATCCTATCACGCTTGCAGAGTTTCATAATTTCTTTTTCTTTTTGCAACCACCTCCCAGTTTGCATCTTTCTTGGTCGATCTAGTTCTTGCAGCGTTCATAGCAGCCTTGGCGTTTTTTCTTTCATTAATGACACTCTACTTAGCCTCAAATTTATTCCTCGCGTTGCACATTCACAATTCCGAGGATGTTGTCGCTAGCTCCCAGAAAAGCCAACTTGACCTGATTCTACTGGCCATGGATATCAGCATGGGTTTGTTGGGTCATTGCTAAGTTGGAACTAGCTCGGCAACAAAAGCAGCTTTAATTTCAGGATTTTAAAGGTTCTCCACGTAGTATCTTCTAGTTACGCGTTTGTTTCTTGGTTTAACTTGGGAAATGCGTATCCTTAAGACTCCGATCAAGAGGTGAAGATCAGATGCAATGTTAGCACTTTGTTTGTTTCGAACGTCTAGAAGTCAGCTTTTGAATCTTCTGGGGATGCTGATGTGATCGATTTGGTTTTCGGTGAATTCATTAGGTGATACTCAGGTTACTTTGGGGTTCTTACGTTACTGACCAACAGCCAGTTTGCACATTTTAACCAACCCGGTTGAAGAGATAAATGAACTACAACAGTCTTTGGTCTCCTGGGGGACTGCAAAACGATTCTGAAGATCATCGATGTCTTTGTAATCTATTCTACAAATAGTAATTGCTAATTTTAAAACGAAAACGCATTTATTTTAACGGCAATTTAGTAATCTACTATTAATGTATTGGTTGTCTACCAAAATTAAATTTCCTTATGTTTAATATTCAATTACTGTTTCATTATCCATGCAATTTTTACCATTATAAAATTATCTTTCATCTGAAAAATTGTCACAATCGATTCCTTCAATCAGTGATAACAGTTTGAGAAGCAATCAGACTTCAGTAATTACCTACATTTCTGCTATAAAAAGATTTTCCAAACGCATAACCATCTGTGGCTATTTTCATTTTCTCCTATCAACTAGTATACACCTACATAGATGTCCTGTTTATGAAACATTGTCTTTAGAAATTGTAGCTGTCTGAAACGGATTCTCAAGCTTAATCAAAACCATAAAAAATATAGATAGTTTGTAAATATCTACAAAGACTTGTCAAAACCAGGTCTTACTGTCTAAACTCCGATTTTTTTGGTCCTATATCAAGTTTTCTTTACTACCGACTGTTTTTAATTATGTCTTTTCGATTTGACAAAGTTTTTCTAAATCATAGAAATACAATTTCTCATTTTTATTTCCCGAATTGATTGAATCTCTGATGCTTTTTGAATTTTCTAGGAAATGTTGCCCGATACTTTGGATGAGCAAGCCTCTATGGGAAGAAACCGAACCAAACTCAAAACTTCTGCAAGTGCTTGTACAAATGAAATCTTATTTTTAAAAGTAAACTGTCTTTCGGTTTCATGTTATTATTTTCTATTAGTCTTTTTGAATTTGAAAGGGTTGAACCTTCATTTGATCATTGCATATAAATAGAGTTTGTGGTGCTGTTTAAGACTTTGTTGTTAGAAAAACCTTATGAAACCTTTAAACAACCTTAAGTTTCCATCAAAAATGATCTAAATTTTCGATTTTCTGTAATAACTTGTACAGGACAGGCTTACTTTAGAAAACTACGACTATTTGATTTGAGCTTTTCAAATTAATTGCGTTCTTGGTGCAGAAATGCATAAAATATTGGGCAAAATCAAGCTTCCTCAATCGAAGCAAAACGTGTCAAAGTAGACCAAGAATGTAATAATTTACGAATTCTTGCAGGATTTCGCAGAACATACTTTTAAAATTTTAGTTTTTTGGCTTTGCATCATATTTTTTGTTTTGTAGGATGTTTAGCTTTTCATTAGTCTCTTACATTCATAAGGATCAAAATTTTATTTTAGCTTTTCAGATGGATTCTATGTTTTGTGCTTTTATAATTGTTTAAAAAAGAATGGGCCGCGCCAAACTTAAAAGCATGTGTACTTCTTTAAGTTTTTCAATTTGGATGACAGCCAAAATGGCTGTCCTACCGATTCATATGTTAAAATCTCATAAAGGATACTACTTAGACAAAGAAATGATTAAAACAGACTAGAGAAATCTATTACATCAAACACACCCAAAGAATTGAGTATTTGTTGTCCACACAGTCTCCATTTATCTAGCGCGACTAAGTAAACGAATCCAAAATCGATCCATAGTAAGTTATTCCTTGTCAGTAGTACCTTAATTATTCTATTGCTCTTATTTATTAATTCTTTATTTTACTCTCATTGTCTACCCACTTCAAATGCTTTTTTTAATGCTTGTAGATATCTGAACATTTTAGGACTAGAATAAAATAGACTAATTAAAATAACAGAATGTAAACAAATATATGAGAGAATCCTGTAGATAGTAAATATGAGAAGATCAAAAACAATGTACAAGTGTGATCTAGATGGAAATATTAATTAACGTGAGCACAGTTCTGTATTCTGCAATCAGCAGTACGTGTAGATTATTCCCAAGTAAATGCAAATAGAAGTTTTAACAAAACTTTATATCCAGCAGTGCAGCAAACAGAAAAATCTTTTCTGCTATGGTATTGTCTCATTCCATTTGAAATCTAGAAATTTCCGTTTTAAATAATTCGTGATAAACAATAATTAAAATGGAAGTTCATTGTTGTATATGTCTTTCTTTCGTCATAAAATGTAAGGTGTTTATAATAATTTTCCTGCATTGCATTTACTTTAAAACTGTATTTGCAAAGCACGCAAATGCAGTTTAGTTGACTCTCGTCGTATTA
>VTPC01091089.1:38620-121021 GCA_011009095.1 Ignelater luminosus | reverse complement strand
TATTTGCATAGTTACATCACTGAAATTCAATTGATTCAAAAATATTTCTTCGAAGAAAAACGACTATAGTACGTGAATACTCAATTAGATATGTAAATAAGAGCGAAAAAATATGTGTCACTGCTCTAGTGATCTACTTGGTAGCAATAGATATTAAAAACGTGCTATAGTCGATTGCAGTTTTCTACCTTTTAATAGAAATTAAGTTTAAGGGAAAGCTGTTTGTAGAAAGTACTGATTCATTATTATAGTTTCAATTTATTCTTGTCAATACAATGAATTGTTTTTTCAATATCCACACTATAAACAATAAGAACGGCTAATTGAAAATGAAACTCTTATTACAATGTGAACGGATGAAAAATTCATGATAATGCGGAAATCAGAATAATGATAGTAAACGACAGTTTTGCGGAAATGTCAGGCAGATTCGGTTAATAAAAGAATGAATGCATCTACATGCATCACAAGAGTTCAGGTATTTGCAAAACTTTCGAATTCTGTATAACATACGTATATCTTGTATAACTGACATTTAAAAATATATTGTGGTCTTTTATACAATATTAATGACGCGGAAAAATCCACTTATCTTATTGAGACCTCATAAATCACAGAAAAGTAGTTTTAAAACAAGAATTCCTCTCCCCAAAATAAAACAAGGAAAATTATCGTACAAGGATTTAAGAACAACATTTTAAAGTAATAAAAATCCTGATGTTGTTCTTATTTATCATCAGAGATATTAAAAGCCAAAATAGTCGATAAAAACTTTTTTGCTGAATTGCAAACACATAATGTTCACGTCTTTACTTAGTTTAGGAAATAATTCTAACCAGTTAATTATACGTCAAACATCATTCACATGAGCAAGCATTAATTAGCTGAAGAAATTAATCTGTAACAGCTGTTAAAACTTAAAAGTTTCCTTATTTACGATTTCAGATTCAGATTCTGATGCTTTCGTTGTATGTATAGTCTTGGGTCAAAAATATTCCACAGTAAGCAGAAAACAAATTTTCATTAGATTTTATCAACAGATGATAACATCAACAATAATGAAAACGGGCAAAACATGCTGGACGCTATTGAATCCAAGTAGAATTTTGGCATAAATAAAGGAGAAACATCCAAAAGATGCACATTGTCTTCCCGACACGCCGATTCGTTCAATAAAATATTTCCAAACAGGAAACAAAGTTGTGTTCAACTTATAGTGGGAATTATATGATCATAAATAAAGGGTCAGCCGTTCTATTTTTAGGTGTTCCTATTAGATGGCGCCTTAATATTTTCATGCTGTTAATGTTATATTTGTTTAGTATACAGCGTGTCCGAAAAGTATGGAATATCATATATATCTCAGTAAATATGCATTTTATGGCAAAATGTTTTCTATAAAAGGTGTTTAGTGTTTAGTTTTACATTACAGGGCAATACCAAATAACTATTTAAAAAAAACAAAAGCGCAACGAATAATGCTTCAACTTTTTATTGTACTCATTTGATACACTTGTATAAGTAAATTCTGATTAAAACGCAAAAAATTGTTTGAATAACGCTTAAAAGTTTATTTATTCATCTGTTACCTTTCCAGACGCGGTCTTTTAAATTTTCAATATCATCTAGTCACATTATGGTCGGTGTGATACACTTTTGTTTGTTGCAACAATTGAATGCGTCGTAGAAATGTCAATTAATAACCGAACTGAAGCGAAAAGTTATTTGTTTAATTAATTTAAGCATTTTGATTAACGTGAGGATAACAAAGTTACAAAACCACGACTTGCTATAGATCATTTATCAGAAAAACATCGTATCGAAATTTTAATGATGCTGGGATATGGAGACAGAAGGAGAACACAGGAGGAAGTTTGCAATTTGTTTAATAACGTGCACCCCGAATAACATATTTCTCGGTCTACTGTAAGTAAAATTTTGCATAAATTTCATGAGACGGGTTCTGTCAAAGATCGTCCAAAGACGGGCAGACCTAAAGCTCTAAATAATGGACAACGTGAAAATATAATGTTGGCTGTCGTTGAAAATCCACATGTTTCTGTTCGACAAATTGCTCGTGAACATACTTTGAAGAAATCCACTGCACACGAAGTTCTAGGAAAGGAGAAGTGGCATCCGTATAAACCTTGTATAGTTCAAGAATTATTAGAAGATGATTTAGATCGAAGATTACAATTTTGCGAAGAAATAACACATAGGCTTCAGGAAAATGCAAATTTTCATAAAAATATCCTCTTCACTGATGAGGCAACGTTTTGTTTAAATGGTACCATTAACAAACAAAACACGCGTTACTGGTCTTCGCTAAATCCTGGCTGGTATGTAGAAGGGCACACCCAATATCAGCAGAAAGTCAATGTCTGGGCGGAAATTATTGAAACCCAAATTTTGGCACCTTTTTTTATAGAACATAATTTAACAGCGGATGCTTATCTAAATTTTTTAAGATTTGACTTAGTTCCTGCTTTAGCTGTTCTATTTCCTAATTAACTAGATCCAGATGTATCCCATAACAGAATATGGTTGCAACAAGCATTATTGAAGCATTATTCGTTGCGCTTTTGTTTTTTTAAAAAATAGTTATTTGTTATTGCCCTGTAATGTAAAACTAAACACTAAACAAATTTTATACGAAACATTTTTCCATAAAATGCATATTTACTGAGATATATAGGATATTCCATACTTTTCGGACACACTGTATAACCAGTATGAAGCGGGCAAGCATTGACTCTCATTATCCTCCACTGATGAGTCCAAACAAGGACGAAACGATCGTCTTAAGGTATGTTAGTCAATGCTTGCACAAATTATTACTTGTGGGAAGACAATATGCATCTTTTGGATGTTCTTTCCTTTATTTATGATCATATAATTTCCACTATAAGTGGAACACAACTTTGTTTCCTGTTTGGAAATATTTTATTGATAGAATTTTGGCAGTGAATAGCAGACGGGCAAAAAACTTTTGCGCTGATCCCCCAAAACAAGTAGACACAGCAGCAGTGCTATTGTATTCAGTTCTAAAAGTTATTCGAGCTTGATGTGACGTGTGAGTAACTAGAACTGCAGGATCTTTATCAAAGTTTTAAAAGTTCGGAGGCACTAAAACTGTCTTTGTTAATTAAGCACTACTAATTTTTTCCTTTATGGCGATGGCGTCGTGCACCCTCAGAAAAAAGCGCTCTGATGCGGTGCATCTTCTACTTACCGTATTAATAAACTTTCTAAACACTTGTTATAATAAAAGTCATGATTTCTAAATTGCCTGCAGAATCAGACAGGTGTGGGCAATTAAAGCTTGATGCGGGCCAAGTAGGAACACTGGTATTGGTAGGTATGTAGGCAACCTAGTATTGACTCACTGCTTGGTAATATTTAATGTTATGTTTTTTTTGCTTTTTTAGGCGCCATTCACCGCTTTACCAAATGGATTGAACTGTTTGCTTTGATAGTTAGACCGTTAATATATTACTATCAGTGACCACATGCTGGGCGGTGGAGACCTTGATATGACTGTGGTTTCAGTAGCGGTCATAGTTGTGATAGCAGTTGCTAGCGTGTTCTGGTCATGAGGTGTAAACGTACGGTCAGTAGCTGGCGATAATGACAGGTGGTAGCATGGTTGATTACCTCCTGAACATATGCATTACAAGACGGATGTGACTTTGTACGGTTTTGGCGATGTTGGAAATGGTGGCACGGCGAATACAAATGACCGTTAGCATAATCCCACCAACACACGCTGTAATGAAAAGCTTTATAGCGGTCGAGGAAATTAAAATGAGAGAGACAACCGACGACTGAATATTACCAGGCACTATGCAGAACTTACTATTAGTGACAATCCTAGAAGGTTTCGCTATTCAGATTTGACCCTACAGGTTGTAACTGCCCTTCTTGGGTTACAAAATTAGAATAGAATAATCGTACTTTTACAAATACTAGTAAGTCGATCATTTCAAAATTCAAGTTTTCATTTATTCCCAAATAAGAATAAAGAAGCAGCCACCCACACGATCCTTAGAGTGTATGGTTGTTTTACACGTTAAAATCCGTAACCATGACGTAACTAAGAATGTCAGAATTAATCAACTGGCAGCACTTATATGATGGCAACCGTATGAAGGTTGAACACGTCAAAAATAGGGCACGAATAAGAACTTACTAGTGCTACGATATGAGACATAGGTTGTTTTTTATTTTCATATTTTTCGTTGCTCATTCGTTGTTAATATGACGAGCCGTCAATTTCGGCAACGTGAAATTATTTTGGCCGAACACACTAAAAACCCTCTAATGAGTTATAGAGCAGTAGCAAAAAAATTAAATTATCCTCAATCAACTGTTTGTTCTGTTTTAAAAAAGTCTCGAGACCGTTTAACAGTGGAAAGGAAGCCAGGAAGCAGAGGAAAACAAGGAGTGAAGGACAAAAAGAAGGAAGAACGCGTATTACAGCTTTTCGCATCCAATCCCAAGTTGTCATGGTGTGATGTGGCTAAAAAGGTAAAAATGTTCCAATCATATGTACAAAAAGTTAAGAGTAGAGGGGCCCAAATCGTATCCGATCGTAATGCTAAACAGAATTTAATTGCAAAACGTAGATCGAGGAAATTTTACGACGAAAACTTTTTAACAAGATATGAATGCGTCGTAATGGATAACGAAACTTACATCAAAAGAGACTTTAAGCAAATTCCGGGTCACGAGTTTTACACCGGCAAAAGTCGTAAAGATGCCCCAGAAGATTTTAAACTCAAAAAAAGACTTAGCCAGTTGCCACTATGCTAAATCAGTGGAAGAGTTGTATGAGCAGAATGGGGTTGTTGTAGTTCCCAAAGATTGCAATTCCCCCAACAGTCCTGACCTGCAGAAACTCTGGTCATGGGCTACGATGAGGACGTGCAAACCCTAATGAGTCATATACGACGTAAACTACGTTCTGTGGCGTATACTCGTAAATTAGGTTAAACAAATATTGTTCACATGTAAAAGACGTCATGAATAAATAAAGTATCCCTTGTTTTTGTTCAAATAATACCTTAAATGCTCACGTCTTGGCCTGTTCAACCTTTACTCTAAAGACCATAGCAGCCACCCACCACCAAAATGCCAAACTCTAATCTCTTTTTTTAGCTTTATGCGTTCTCTGAATATCTGAAACTACCAGACCGATGTTGGTGATACTTGGATATTTGACAATCGTAGCATCTACTGCCCTTCGGTAGCGTTACTCCCCTTTCTTTTAAAAGGGGAAGAGAGAGAGAGAGAGAGAGAGAGAAAAGACCAGTCCGAAAGGATCGTGAGAACCTTAGAACCCGAACTAAAAGTCAGTAACTTAAACAGAATAAGTTTCTTCCGTAAGAAACTTTAATGTACTGTACCTCGAGGGGTGAAACACCATGCAAGTCACTGCCAATCATCACTGTTCTGGCTTTCAACATTGTTCTCGTCATCCTAACTTAGATATTTCGTGAACACAGTTGGCACAATACTTACTCATCGCTCATCGACAACACCACCAATCTTTCTACATGCTCCAGACATTGCTTGGCCCTGGGTTCTCCATCGTGTACAGTCCCATCTTCATGTTCCAAAGAGCTGATAAAAGATTTTTACTCTCATGCTTTTTGTTGATACCCATCACAAATATTGCAGACTGATCAATTTTCTATGTTGTGCAAAAGGACGAGAACTTCTGCTGGCGCTCCATATCCATCATTCTTCACCTCCCGAGCCAGTCTTCGGTTTGCGAGTCACCACCACTTCGGTTGTCACCTGGACCGAAAATCGACCACAGACTTGGTTGGATGACCGTGTCATGGAGAGGGAAGCCGCGTTCTTTTAGAGATCTAGAAACGACTTGGGGAGAAATCTTGCAGCCTCTGAACCTGTCAACTGATTGGGCCATATCTAAACTCAACTAGACTCCACCTGGGCCTTGAGGTTCAGGTCACCGCGTCCAGAACAACTCGTCTAAAATTCAATATCACAGCAGACAGTTAGTATGAGTGTGTCATTCCTCATCATTACCATTACTACCATTCACCATCAGGTCTGCTGCGTCTTCTTGTGATTGTAATTCTCGGCTATTTCATATTCAAAATCTCACTATTTGATTGCTACAGAGGCGGCTTTTTAACATTTAACGCTCTTTAATTTCATAGCAGAGTAACAGCAGGAGAAAGGAGGGTGGGAATTTTATTATGTGAATAAGAAGCCACAGGAAAGAAACTCAAGAAATGAAAACCAAAGATCTTGAAAAATTGTTCAAATGACTTGAGAATTCTAGACCTTTCTTAATAGCATTCGAGTTTCATGCGATTTGATTTTGTTTACTTTCCCTACCTACGGCCAAGAACAGAAGCTTTGTTCAGTACCTCCAGAACAAAACATCTTATTGCCCTGGAATATTTTTATAATAGTAGCCGACAGTATAAAGTACAAACGTAGGTACACTTTGAGCAATTCTTAGTTATTCTTCTGTACAGGGATAAATAAACTTCAAGCACATTTCTCTGACATCTTTAAAATGATATTTCTGGATTTGTGATTCAACAGTTACTCAATAGATATTACTTTATTTACTCACCATAAGTATCTAATAATTTACATCAATCATTCGCTCGGTTTTAAAATATCCTGTCAGAAAGAGGCTTTCCCTATATACTCTGCAAATTTCACGTCTATCGTCCAATAAATAAAAACGTTATTAATTTTAAGGTTCATCTCTGTATTCTCTAGTGTTTTCTAGCCGAGGCCGGAACGTGAGGAAAGATCTAGGCGGGGCCGCCGGACGCGGCCCAAAGAAGAGTAAAAGTCGAGGAAGGGCCGCCGAAGGCTGCCTGAACAAGGACGAAGCCCGAGCATCGAACGCCGAAGGCGGCCGTCACAAGACCACGAACGTCTCAAAACTACCCAAGCGAGACAAAACACAAAGCAACAGCATCACTAGCTCGTACCTACCATACTTCAGTCCCACTCTGCCACTTACTTCCCGCCTTTTCTTGTATGTTTCTTGAATATTCCCAGCCGCAAAACCTCGCGTCCCTTTTTACCCAGAAAAGTCATCGAGATGCAAGCACACCAAACACGAACTACTCCATACTCTCCTTCCGGCACCCAAACCCACGATTGGCTCGCCTTGCAAACACAAACTCCCATTCTCGTCCCCGCGTCACTCTAAAATATTTTGTAATTATGGTCTGCAGGCTAATCCGGTCATTTAATAAAGCAAGGATTCGCAAATGTCCGCAAAGCTAGTTACTTTACTTACTCACCATAAGCATCTAATAATTTACATCAATCGTTTCGATCTCGCATTTGGACGAGACTAGGGCCGCCCGATAGGCCGGTCTTAGGCGAGTAGTAGTTTAGAGGCTTTTCATTAAATGAGTGGGGAAGGAAGTCAAAGTTGGAAATTTTGTACTTTTTGAAAACGAAAAATTGAAATAACTCGAGAATAGGTGAACCGATTTGGATCAGACTTGAGGGGTAAGTGAAGTATAATGTTCTTCGACTACCCTATGTGACACTGTTACCAAGGTCAAAAAAGCGCGCGACACTTTTATAAAATCAAGTGACCCAGCTGACCTCTCATTGGTACATTAATACGCCAATAATATTAAGCCACGCCTCTCCCCACTCCAAGGGAAGGGGACGCCAACTGCGATTCCGTATAAATATCGGACCGAAAAACGCAAAACGAGAGTTCGTTCCAGCCCTCGACTTGAAGAAGAAGCAGCAAGAAGAAAAACCTGAAAAGGTTTTCAACGATCGACGGGTCAACGAGCTCACGCTCAACCTAGCCAACGACGTTTGGGTTGATTTAAAATGGGCCTATTGTTTTATTTAATTAATACCTTGAATTTTTCGCTACGAAATCCTGCACTTTGAATTCGATTACGCTCTTATCAGAACGGAACGACGCATCCACCGACGTAGCAACGCCGAGGCATCCACGTACCCGCACCCCTGAGCTAGTACGGGGTTACCATTTTGGGTGGCGACCATCCTCGAAGAGGTTGCCCTCCGACCCTGTTGGTGACAACACCTAGTGGCGAAAATCGACAAAATCGCTTGGGACCTTATAGGCAGGCCTAGCAATCTGGGACCAGGGGCGCTGTCGTGTAAAGCTTCCAAAGAATGTTTTAAATTTGAGCCGATAGGCGTCCGTTGGGGGATCGGGGTGGGGATTTTGCGAATATAACGAGTTAATGCTGAGATTCGGCATGTAGCTCTCATAAATGTGTATGCATTTCGCCCCCAAATTTGATTAAAATGGCCGAAAGAACTTTGGAGATGGAAAAGTTCAAAGTTATTCGTAAATTCATTATTTCCGGTTTTTGGACATTTGTGCCGGAACGATACACCCTGTAGGTAAAGATACGTAAAAGGTGTTATACACCCTTTGTTTCGAAAAAGCACTCCTTGGATCTAAAATCGGATCTGATGGTATAACGTAGAAAAGTTGGTGCCTATTGGAGTGCGGTCGGGTGATCGATAGAAGGATTGTGGGGAGATATCTCGAGCTCTCGAATGTTTGATTCTTATAGTGAGGTTATACCCAGAGTTATCGAAGCGATATTAACCAACTGGCAATTTCTTCTCTAGACTTCGTGCGGTCTAAGAACTACATATCACGTCAAGCGCAGTTGACGAAAATAGATCGGACCAGTCCGAGTTCACTGATGTAGGGAAGTAATGATCGACATCTAATAACTTATAAATAACTAACTTTATAGAACTGCCATGTTACGCCATTGCGATTTTAATGACGTCATACTTGGCGCACTTTCGTTGATGACGTACATGTAGTTCTTAGACCGTACAAAGTCTACTAAGACTGATGCAAAACAGTTTATCAATTGCCTAGCACATTTTTGTATCTACAGTAAAGTCCGGTTATAACGAACTCCAAGGGATCGTCGAGAACGGTTCGTTATAACCAAAGTTCGTTGTAAGTGATAAGTTACAAAAAACCGCTACTGTCTGATTTAACTCTTTTATTTTATTTTTTACATTTATAAAATATAATTAGGAACAAAGAAAAAACATAAGAGGTTTAGATAGTTACAGGTAATATCAGTGTGTCCCAATTTCGATGCTCACTATTAGGATCTCGGAAATTGTAAGAGATATTAGAAAAGTTTTGGCTATTTTGGCTTTTGTTTTTTCAAAAAAGTTCACAGCTTACTAGATATTTGCTAAAAACGAAATTATCTTATTTTTTTTTAAGTGAAATATTTCAGGAACGAGCAAAGATAGAATTTACTCCGAAACACAAAAAATTATTTTCGCAATTGTCTTTTGTTTTATTTCCTATTTAACCTTCTACCATGGCATTATTGTCAAATTCATTTTCAAAAATTATTGTGAAACAATATTTACAAATTTCATATAATACGTGTTAAAAAGAAGCAAGAAAGAAATAAAACACAGACTTGATATTTATTTGATTAATTATGCATTGATTGATATTAATATAAATAGACCAAGAGTTGCATGCCAACTCTTTTTAATTATGCATTTAGAACACAATAAATAATTTATCTTAAAACACAAAGCAAATTATTTTTCAAGGATTTTCTACTGTATTCTTTTTCCTTTTTAGTATAAATATTAATATACCAGCAAACTTATAGTTAAATTACTCAATCTTCTTAAATTAATTCACCTCTCGGCTACATCCAAGCAAAAAGAAATAAATTACGATGTATTATTTTAATTACAGGTATTATTACAATCAGGAAAAACAACAATTTATCAAAAAAGTTTAAATGTCATGCGCTCATGAAGAAACTTCCTTGTTATTTAATAGGTATACGGAAAACAATTTTATTATTTACTTTCTATTCAATTTTTTCTAAGCTCATACTTGCAATTAGCTTCTTATTTTATTAAAATTTAACGTACTACTTAATTTCTTTGATGATTTCATTATAGTTAAATAGACGACACACTTAACAATCTTACATAAATGCAATTTAAAATGACTTACCTTCATGAAAACGACCTTTTAATAGAATACAATCTAATGGAGCACTCTGTTGGCCAAATGAAATTTTTTTTGTTGGGCCAACTCCAATTCGTGATAAGTTAAGTCTTTTGTCACTAAAACGATAAAAATAAAAGATTCTAAAACTCATAAAAACAAAATAAGAAAATAAACTACCTAATAAATTCAGAAACTCTTCTAATGTATTAGTATTTCTTTCAGTGCATGCAATAATAAGTTCTTTTGTATTCTGGCGCCCTAAAAAGCATGATATAGCATTTATCAGTGAAGGATGTAGAGAAGAGTCATAAATCACATCAGCCGCTAACAATAAGTCAGGATTTATAGATTTGCAAGCTTTTTCTGATATTGTTTCCCAAGGCAAATTTAAAACTTCTATTGTGGTTTTTGATGATATAATAGTTTCTGACAATAAAGTTTGATTTTCTTTTTGATTTAAATTACTAATAGATTCACCAATATTCAATTTAATATTAGAACATAGGGCTTGCAGAACTGAATTATGGCAGTCAGTAAGATATATCTTTTCTGGTTTACAATTTATCGCAACGGTTATTCCTGTTAGCCCGATTCCAGATCCTAATTCAAGAATTGTTTTATCAGTGAAAACATCTTTGTGAAATAAGCACCACTCAGAGAGAGCAAATGAGGCCTAGAAGTATATAAATCATTAATATCTTGAAGTAATTTTACATTTAAAAAAATACACCTGCCAACTGCAAAGTCCTGTTGTACCTTCCGAAATAATATTTGGGTTTTCTTTTAAAGTTATAATTCTTTCCTCTTCAATTAAATAATGTTTAAAACATTCATTAGAATCAACTAGAGCCACCAGGCGACCAAAAGCACCATATACACAATCATGTACTTCAGTTCCCTGTTCTTCCAACTGTTGTATAACAAATTTTAAAAAAGATTTTTGATAACTAACTTTTATGGGATATTTTAAAATTAAATCCGAATTAACAGTACTACTTAAAAGAATTTCTTGATCTTCCCACTCGAAACTATCAAAAATATTCTACAAAAATAATTATTAATGTAAACTTTGACAGTTGAAAGTAAGGTTATATATTTAAAACTTACCAACCACTGAATATTAGGAATTGGCACACAACACAAAAACTGTTTCGTTATGTATTTCACTTTAAAATTCACATCTACATTGCACATTTCTTTCACATTCAATTAAATAAAAACTTTTTAGATGGTATGCGGCAATATTGCGGGCAACGAACGCGAACACCGAACACGTTTCGATCACTTGAATACCCAAGCGGCATCTCGCGTGCTGTCGACAAACTAATTACTTTGCAGTAAAAAGCTTTTTAAGCGTGTTTGGTTATTAACTGGAATAAGGTTTTGTCATATTTTTATTTCTACTTTATTCATGCATTTAATTTATTTAAATTTAAGTTCTTTATTAAGTTTTGGGGCTTTTTTATTTTATCAAGTAGGCTGGACCGAAAAAGCAACTGATTCCGCCAAAAATATTGTGCTCAGGTTGGTGCTCACCTGGAGATATTTCTTTCTACGACCGTTTCAAAAGCAACGATGGGTGCATTAGTGCTAAAAAATATTCTAAAAGCACTGGTACCAAAAAAAGGTTATAAAGTTAACTAACAGCAAAATAATAATAAAGAAGCATTTGCTAATTGAATTAAATTAACCCATACAGGCCTACAAGTTTATAAAACAATATAATTATTGGTTACTGATGTTAAAAAGAGTCAAGAAATATAGTAAAATAGATTTTGTTGTAGAATTTTACTTAAAATAATTATTTAGAGATGTCCCACATAATAGAACATCAGAAGAATACAATGCTTCCCAGCAAGTATAAAAATCTACAAAACACACTTCGAGCACCTTGTTTTTTCATGACAAAATGTACATCTTGTCTGTTTTGTCTGAGGAACTACTAAGTGACCTAGTCTAGGGGTCGGCAACCTTTTTGGAGAAAAGAGCCATTTTATCCCAAATGTTTAACCTAAGGTTTACAAAGAGCCACAGTGGATAGAGAAGGGAGTTTGGGATACAATATTTTAACGCAATAAGGGTAAACATATATTTAATACGAAAACAAATACAAAACAAAACTTCAAGTAAATAAAGAAAAACGAATTAATGGGACTTTTGACTCCGCATTTCCGCACAGAGTTAATTGGCCCTCCTTTTGACCTTTGGAAAGTTCAGTCCATTTATGATTCATGGTTAACGCCGCTTTTTCTCTTTCCAGGTTTTCTAGTTCCACTTGTAAAAGCATACGTATGTTTTAAAGACCACAAATCTTTGCTTTTTAACTCTATTAACTGTAGTTCAAACTGGGTTTTGTTAACTGTTGGAAATGGAAAAAACTTCAAATAAAGTGGTTTTGTGAAGAACGAAAGAGTATACTTTTCATCTTTGAAATCTTTGAAGCAATCAGTAAATGAAGCATGCATTTTTGCAATTGCTGCCAGAAAGAACTTACTATCGATGACATTTCCAGTAGTTTCCAGATGTTTCCTTAAAGTTTCGAAATGAAACAGATTTCCACTCTTGAAGTCTTCCACAAACAATAGTAGTTGTTGTTCGAAGGTAACGACGGTTTCTAGAAGTGTATTTGCAGTGTTACCTCTAGCTTATAACTTCTGATTGAGGTAGTTTAAATGTGATATTCTATCAACAGCAAAATAAAATTTCTGTAACCATTCTTCATCACTTAACTCTAGATATTCGTGTTCATTTTGACTTAAAAAGGTCTTAATATGTTCAAAGCATAAAGCGAACGTTTTGAAACTGCTCCTCTGGATAACCAACGAAGTTCATTGTCCAAAAAAAGATCGGGATATTGACTGTTCACTTCTTCGAGAAGAGCACAAAACTGTCAATGATTAGGTCCTTTTGCCATTATTAGGTTGACTATTTTTACTACCAAATCCATCATTTTTACAACTTTGATGAGAAATGTATGCGTGCATAGCTTGATAAATAATACAATGAAACATAAAAACATCGTGTTCCACATTTTGTTTGAAGAGGGTAACAAAGCCTTTAGGTTTACCCGTCATACTGGGTGCCTCACCTATAGCAATAGATACCAATTTATTGATGTCAATTTCCGTAACAGTCACAAATTTCAAAATTGCTGCAGAGATATCGTCATCTCGAGTTTGTCCTTTAAGTGGTAACAAAGCCAGTAATCTCAGAAGACTATAACTTGTGCGATGTCCTTCACGTCACACAACTCGTCACATACCAAAGAAAATACAGATGCCAATTTTATATCATTCATCTGTTGATCTGTCACATTCCTGCCCATCTTAGTTGTTCTGTCTCGACCAGTTTTTGCGGATAGAAGAATGTTTCTAATTTTTATTTAATAATATTTTCTTTACTTTTGAAGTCAGAGTAGAGATGTTCGGCCATACCTAAAACGCACTTTTTTACGTATTCCCCCATCCGTGAAAGGTTTTCAATGCTTTGCAAATGCAATCTTATGAGAAACATCAAAACTTGCGCGGTCACGTTATTTGAAGATTGCATCCAGCTGCCTTTTGCTTCTATGAGTGTGCTAATGCTGACCGGACAGCACAAACTGTGTTTACCACACAGAATTCGGCTGAAAATAATAAAATAAAAAAATATTTTAATAAGTAAATAAATAGGGGAAAATAGAATAATATTCACGAATGTATTATCAAACGGTAGGTATATTAAGAAATGAAAAAGTTAATATCTCTGACATTCCGAAAAGAGCCGCAGCTGCGTGGTCAAAGAGCCGCATGTGGCTCCCGAGCCGCGGGTTGCCGACCCCTGACGATCGTTTCTTAATTCATTTAGGAATGTGAATGGTCGTCTTTTCTGGTATGTTAGCTTTTTTTTTATTTTGCTCTAAAACAGTGCCAGCAATGCTTGTTCTGAAGCTTATTGATTCATGGCTTCCCCTTTTTTATTTATTATTAACAGTCATATCTATACAATGAGAAATAAGGGGGGAAATACCACTTTTTACCACGAATTGATATTCTGTACTGGGCAGTATTTTGATCTGACCGGTCCACACCACCCATATTTCTCTTATATAGGTTTACCAGATAAGGTTGATCCATGGTTATTAACTTCTCCTGATGGGAGTATCTTTTGACCAAATGAAGAGGATAGACCTCAGCAGTGTTGTAACAGATACATTTTTTTCAGTATCCAGATACAGATGCAGATACTCAGTAAAATTTGTATCTAGATACAGATATTTTTTGTCAAGTAACGAGATACAGATACATTGCTAAAAAGATGTATCTAGATATTCCTTAAGATACAGTATGTCTATTTACACTATTTTATTGCATTGTTAACGTTATACCTACAAGGGAAAAACCTATTTACAGCTTCTAACACAATTTATTTGATTTTAGTTTTCTAGACTTATAAATATAATACAATATTCACAATGCTGCTAGCTCTGAGATAATGCTGCCCATTTTATGTCTCTCTTCCACGCCATTCTATGAAATCACAAAATAAAATTGCAATTGATGTGTATCTATGTAGATAATTCTGCCAGATACATAAGGAAATGTAACTAGTTACAAATACAGATAGTGAGTTGGGAAAAGTAACTAGTTACTTCCTCAAATACACCAAAAGTATCTAGATAGTGTATCTAAATAGATGTAATTAGATACTTTACAACACTGGACCCCAGTTACATTTAATCCTAATATTGCGATACTATTATCGTTCTATTTTACAAATATAGCAATTTGATCCATCACTCTTCGGTAATCGTACATCCCACGTTTTCTCTTTTTCGTACGCTTGGAGTCTTTCAACGTGGTACTTGGGATGAAATTTTTGCGAATGGTTACAGTACATTAAATCTTTTTTCTTTCTAATTCTTCCAATAAGCCAGATGAAGAGAAAAAGAAAAATGTACTTACGTTGCAAAGCATACACCGTATTCTGACATTTTTTGTTAAACTCGCAAATAAATTACTCTAATACAAAACTAACAAAAATTCTTATTTTACACTAAAAACACTTTTCATCGCACAAAGGCAATTCATATGCTGATCCTTGGTCAACTACAGCAACCCTTGTTGTAACCTGCAAAAGCAGGGATAGACATGCTTGAGCCGTCCTACATGTAATTTTAGCGTTTTATTCTTTCTTTTCCATTTTTGCACTTATGCAAACAGATTTTGTACATTCATGTAGAAAACTTCTCTTTTGGCACTTGTTTGTTACGTAACAATGCTGTCTTAATAAATTAGGCCCCTTAAATGAGAATTTGCCACAAAGGAAAAAGTAGTAATTCGAACCTGTGTATCATTACTGTTTTGTTAAGTATGCCGGTAAATCACCGATAGAAGTATATAAGAATATAAAGGGCGTCCCCGAAATTAACAAAGACATTGCAGGAAATTCCTAAAGGTTAAAAATAAGTCTATACGGGGTGTCAAAGGTAAACACATATAAGTAAACGTTGACTTTCTTCAAAATAAAATTTTATTTAAAAAAACTAATTAATTGCAAAATATGGTTGTTGCATTTTGGCCCAACGAGATAAACATCGTTTCTGAATATGCACCTTCCAATAGCAATGTGTGTTCTTTCTTCCGTACGTTGTTTTCATGTTGTTTATTTTTTTTTCTAGTAAAATCGTAACCATCTTGCAACAACTTTTGCACAGGCCAAATTTACATTTTCAATAAGTACCTACTTTAGACGATAATACATTGGCGGTCAACTGAATGTTAACAGATTAATATGGTGTTTTTTATTTAGTGGTGGCAACAGGATTTCTTCGAAGAGGAGTAAGTAACACAAAAAATTTATTTAATAATCAATTTTCTAAGTACTAAAATGTGCATGAATCCATGGGGAGGGGTCTCTGCCCGCTTGGAACCGTACTGAAAATTTTAAAGGTCATTGTAAAAAGGATTTTCAAAATATGTAATATATGTCTAAAATACATCAATGTTTTGTAAGGAGAAAGACAAAACGTGGGACCAGAGCCTGTTGTTAGTAACCGCAGATAAAACAATAAGGTGAGTTGACAAATGACAAAATATTAATTATGTTAGTTGAATTAAACCTGAGGCGTTTACGAAAAGTAATTTCGGGTTAACTAGGCTGACTCTACAACAAGTGTTGCCAAAGCTGCATATAAATCTCCAAATCTAAAGCTTTACAATACTTATCGTGTTGTTTTTACTGTTTTTGACGACATGCTTCACTGTTGTGACAACGATTGCCACGGTTTTTTTTCAACAACTTACGGTATCTAATGTGTTACTGTGAACTATTCAAGAACTTCTTCAGTAGCAACACTATACTAATATTCTGGATGCATCCCTTCAGTAGTTTTTTTTAATTCCCAATAGAGGTTGCAAAAACTGTTTTTTGTTTTTCTCTCATATAGCTTCTTATACCTGAACAATATTTCTGAACGGCAGCTTCGATGGTGACCTGAGTTAACCTTGCCATTCAGCGGGGCTAGCTGGATTATTTGAGTCAGCGATTAGTTATAAATTATTATTACTTTTATTAGTTAAAGAACTCTGTATGAGTAAAAATAATAAATACCCTATTCTCAGAATTCTATAATAATTTTAGGTTAAAGGTTAAACAAGCTAATGGTGTCTAGATGCAATTTACATTTAACCCAAACCCGCCAGATTGTGCTCGGAAATACTGTGTTGACAACTACTTGAATTCAAACCCAGGATTAACCTGAGTTGACTTTTTGTGAAAGCTTTTGAACTCTATCGAGTCGCAAAGCCTGCATCAAAAGATGTTGAAATTGCAGCATCAATTTGGACTAGGAATCTAGACACTCCAAACCCAAATCAGTCCGGAGGTCAAGTAGGGACAAAATTCCAATATACTAAGTTATTTAATGTTCTGTGGTGTACTACGATTCCTAATTTCTATAAGCCTAGCATTCATTTAACGTACCGATGATAGTCTTGCATAGCAAAGTATATACGAGGGCTGTTTGACGGAAGCGTGACTTTCCGCTAGATGGCGCTGATATCGGTAAATCGAAAACATTAGCATATACGTCAGTCTTTTAGAGGCTTAACCTCCAAATTTCATGTCAATCTGTGAAATAGTATACATTTGACAGTTATAGAAATCAATTAAGTTTGTGCTATTTTGTAAATATGGAAAAACGTGAATTTCGTGTTTTAATTAAACATTATTTTTTTACGTGGAAAAACAGTGAAAGAAACTGAGGAGAAATTACGGAAATATTACGGTGAATCTGCTCCATCGCATGGAATGGTTTCCAAGTGGTTTAATTCATTTAAAACTGGCCGTATGAGCACTGACGATGGTGAACGCCCCGGGCCCTTACAAACGGTCACTACTAAGGAAATCGTTGACAAAATCCATAATATGGTAATGGCTGATCGACGTTTGAAAGTGCGCGAGATAGTTGATGCTGTTGGCATCTCAATCGAACGGGTGCATAATATTTTACACGAACATTTGTATATTAAAAAGGTATCGGCAAGATGGGTGCCGCGATTACTCACAGTGGACCAAATGAGAATTCGTGTTCAACTTTCAAATCAATGTTTGGTCATGTTACAACGTAATCCAGTTGAGTTTTTTCGCCGATATGTGACTGTTGACGAAACCTGGATCCACCACCATACCCCTGAGACAAAGGAACAGTGAAACAATGGATATCACCAGACGAACGTGCACCAAAGAAGACTAAAATTGGTCACTCGGCTAATAAGGTCATGGCGACTATTTTTTGGGATTCTAAAGGCATAATCCATATTGACTATTTGGAAAGGGGTAAAACAATAACTGGCCAATATTATGCTGATTTATTGACCCGTTTCGATGTTATCTTAAAGAAAAAACGCCCACATTTGGCACGTAAGAAAGTGCTCTTTCATTACGACAACGCCCCATCTCATTCATCTGCAATTGCAACCGCTAAATTGGTACAATTACGCTACGAACTGCTTCCCCATCCACCATACTCACCGGATCTGGCCCCAAGAGACTTTTTTATTTCCGAATTTGAAAAAATCTCTCGCAGGAAAAAAATTCGCATCAAATGAAGAGGTTATTGCTGCAACGCAGGCCTATTTTGACGAGTTGCCAAAAGAACATTTCTCAGAAGGCTTAAAGAAATTGGAAAGTCGTTGGACTAAGTGTGTAGCACTTGAAGGGAACTATGTTGAAAAATAATAAAAAAAATCTAGGCTAAACCTGTTCTTTATTGAAATGTCACACTTCCGTCAAACAGCCCTCGTATATAGGTACAAAACCTACGAGACCCCTGGCATCTTATGTTATACGTCACTCGTGAGAACACCTAACTTTAGTTCTATAGTTTCATTGTAATAACCATATCGTTGGCTTAATCTGCAAACATCACCACAATTCTACAAGAGAGACAAAAGCATTTTGCAAACATAATACTTGTGACCTGTACAACAAGTTCTAGTTTGCATTTTATAATGCTCCAAACTATTTTAAGGCTTTAATTATTAATGAAAAAAGAAGATTGAAATCTTTTTTAACAAATTCTGTATAAATCTCAATTTTGACAAAATTGGATTTACGACATTTGCAGTTTAAGCCGACGATATGGAAAATCTCATCCGGTCATTGAATGTTTTCAAGATATCGAAAAACACTAATTACTAGTTTTAGTTCTGACATTCCCAGATATCGCAAAATTCCGTCATTCTTGAAAAACGATGTATCTTCTGAGAATACAGAGACATCAAAAATGATTACAAGCACATGACCACTAATTAAAAAGTGGCGCAAAATTTTATTTTTCGACGTTGGCCATACTATGGAGTAACGCTCACCCGAGTACATATCTAACTTAAAATTACACCAGCATGCGTACGTTCCGTGAATTCTTGCTGTTTATTTTGTTCCATTTAAAGATCAGTTTTTTTAAAGATTAAATCTGCTTTTTGTGACTTAATCGAGGTAAGTTAGATTTAGCGCATTCACAGTGTGATAATAAATTTGAAATTTTTAATTTTTAAGTAGTTTCATCATACGTATATTCAATATAATGCCACTGAAAAACTACATTATTTTTATTACAACAGAACTGAATGTAGGGTTAGATGTGTTGCCTAACCAACAGTAAATTCCGTGGTCACGTGGTTTGTAATTATTCTCTACATCTCTGTAGAATAAATAACGTACAATAAAAAATTAAAATTTCTACATTGATTGTGAATCTTATCCTATTACATTTCACACTATAGTACAGTAAACACTAGTTCTGATACATCATCTACGTATGCATAGGAGAATTCTATTTCATGATTTCATTATTTACAGTCAGATCATAATATTAATAGAGCTTTAACGCTGAGAACGAGACCACAGCAGCAGTATACACACTTTTTATCATTTTTTCGTTTTCGGATTAAGAAGTGTACATGCTGAGAAGTAATTTAAAGTTGTTATACGTATCTATTAGTAGCAATTTCAAAAACAGACAAGTTTTACTGCCTGCTCGAGATGAAAAAAACAGATAGCTAATTTGTTGTACTTTAAACGGGTACCTATAATAGTTTTTCTCATTTTTACAATGCCATAAATAACCATGCTACAGGGTTATAATTTTCATTTTTAATTCGAAAATGGAAAGATTATAAAATGCTTACTTTGGATGTAAATATGTAGATATTTACCTTTTTATATTTGCATCACCTTTTAGCTTATCTTACCTCTTATTATGATTTGAGTTAATGATAAAGATAATTATCTTTTCTAACCTATCTTTCAGAAAAATGCTGTTAAAGAAGCTGATGAAGTAAAGGAAATTCATTAACTTTAATCTTTCAGTAAAAAGTAAGTAGGTGAGTAAAAACTGCAACCACAGAAAGTGTTTTTCACATCTTAATTGTTTCTGAGATAAAATACGAGAGATTTTAACGACAAATTCATCTCACAGCACCGGGAAAGATCGCCAAAGGCCAAAAGTATTAACGTTTTTCTTTCGAAATAAGCGTAGATGTCAGAAAACCACAAAATTACTTTACTTACCTTCCCAGTGGCGTAACATATTTTCTCAAGAAAAATAATCTGTTCGTGTAGAAAACCTTTCTTTCATCTCAATATTTTGTGTAGTCTTGAAGATATTAAAAAAAGGAATAGAGTCTCGTTCATTATTTATTATTCTTGTTTATTTAATGCAGTGTGACTTTACTGCAATATTTTTGCAATTGTAACATTACTGTTTTGCATTTATTCTTCTTACATTCATATCATTTTCAATGTTGCCCTCCCACTATAAAAAGTCACGAGCTGTCACTGTTATTTTGTATTGATAATGAAACAATATATTGTTATTTGTACAGTATTCTAGTTTGTTAATGCACACCACACTGCAATACATACAAATTAAAATAGATGTGTATAAAATATTTAAAGTATTGTAGCACACGATCCAAGTGGTTTCACTACTAGGAGGCCATAAATGGGTAAATGTAAGCCTAAGCCTTAACTTGGAACTTCAAAGCTGAAGTGTCAATTTGGTAGCAAAACAGTAATGAGTACACTTATATATTGTTATTAATAGATAAGGTACGAACTGAAATTCTGCAAAATCACATGTTATAATCACCTAGTATGTGCACAATACAACTATTATTAGTATGTAAAAACTTTTTTTAAATTTTATTAAAAAACTTATTGACAAGTTTGATTGATAAGTTAGTGCAAAACTAATTTCATGATACAGAATAAGAATTTCAATTTTATTCCTAGTGATATACAGATGGACAGAACCAATATGAAAAATATTAAAATTGAATTTTATAAAAACGATGCAATAATATATAAAGATGTATGAGACTGTTAATACCTAATTGTAATTTAATAAACAATAGTTTGCCGCTAAAACATCATTTCTTGAATTTGAGAAATTTCAAGTAACTGAAATATAAAACAGACAATATTGCATTGCAATGCAAGGTGTATTAAAATAATTATTCTACAAATTAAGTATGAGCTTTATTTACAGCTGTTTATTAAATTATTAAGTATTTTTCATATTCCTTTTAGAAAACTCTACTATTCTTGCATGTTAGCAGTGTGGTATTTATGTTAATCAACAATTCAGTTGCTCTAAATACATAATAAATAAAAATTAACTAGAATAAAACCCACTGACATATCAAAGGAAAGTGTTTATACTTACCTGAATGAAATATAAAGCTTTTTGCTATAAAAGTTTATAGGAACTTTATTAATAACAAATAAAATTTGAATTACTGAATAAAAAATGTTTTCAAAGCAGTTCACTGGCATACAAAGTGGAATCAAGCAGCATGTATCCGATTATAGTTGATCGTTGGTATCTTTAAGGAAAGAATTTTGGAAAGGACTCAAGACAAATAAAATTTACTTAATATAATTTTTGATTTATTAATCTACAATTTTCTTATACCATTGGCCTATTAACAACTGTCTATTAATTCAAAGGACTAGGGACAATATTCTTCTTCTTATTCATGTGACATAAGTAACCAATATTAGTATGACAAAAAATACTTCCGCTTGAAACTTAAAAAATGAAAACTAAAATTATTACTTGCAATTTTAATTGTGACATGAGGAATGTAAAGTTAAACTTGAACTAATGTCACATGAATAAGATAGATTACTTTTATATTTAAACATAACAAATATCGACTGACTATGATTACAAAAAACTATATATACATCACTAAAGCTTTTTTTGCTTGTTCATAAAGTGTACATAATATTTGTTTTAATATATATGTACGTTGTTTAAATTACTTTTCTTTTCCTTTAACTAACGACAATGAAAGACTAATGAATTAAAAATAGCATAAAATCACATTGCATATTTAAGGTTTTTTTTAATACAATGGCTTTTTTTTTGAAATTGAGTATTTTGAATGCAATTGTACGAACTATTAGAACTTCCTGGTTGGAAGATTCTGCAAAAAACACTTTATGGAATTTGAACATTAACGCCTAGGCTCTATGTATATACACAATTACATAGTAGCAATATTTTTTTTTTATCTTAGGTTGTATAAAACCATAAGGCTGCTCGTGTAATTTTTTAGTTTTTGTTATCATACATTAGATGAAGAACAAGGAATTAAAAAAATTAAATAGAATTTTGTGCCTAATGTTATATTTTCAAAATAGCAACATTTTTGCTTTGTTTTCTTTTAGAAGGGTAACAAAATTTGAATTAAATCGAGGGTTGGGAATATATAGAGTTACGTACATTGTATAATATTAATTTAGGCCACATTTTTAACACCTTAAAGGTAAATGCTGATGTTAATAAATTTTTTATTTTGTTAATATGTATAAAGCATTTTCTAATAACAATTCCACTTTTTCCTACTACTACTTACAACAGTGGAAAAACAAGCACAATATTATCACCAACTATTTCTGTCATTAACATGTAATGACAAAATGACATTAAAACACGTATAAGATATCTAATACGCATTATAATCAGTTTTCCTTTAAGTACTCACGTGCCTGTTTTTAATAATAATAATAATTATTATAATATAATCATAATATTAACAAATAATTAAATTAAAATTATCTTTAACACAATTTTTCATTTGAAATATGCACTTTTACACTGCATATTTTGGCAGCCATTGGTTTCTATAAATTCAGCTCCGTCTTTTAACATTTTTTTTGCGGAGGCGCGAATTGCATTATAATTTTTTTTAAACACATGCAACGAACAGACAACATTTTTAAACACTCCACATATGCTTGAATTTACATTGATTCGAAATGAAATTACCATATTTGATTTGCCATTAATTTTCTTTGTAAAGCAAATCATTTATAGTAATTTTAAATGGTGTAATAATACTATTTTTCGAATGAAAGGGCAGAAAGGGATTAACATTAATTTATTAGGTTGGTTAAAGCATAACTTCCGCAGAACTTTAACATTTTTGTTCTTAATCAATATTCTGTGGACATTTCTCATATTTTTACTTTTTATTTATATAATCCTAGAGTTTGTTCTTTTCATTTTTGTACTGTTTAAAATACGATTTCCGCTTTTATTTCTAGGTAACAGGTCCAATATTTGTATGTACATACGTTGTCATTTTAATATTTCCGGTTATTTGGTTTTTAACAAAATGATTTTCAATAGATAGTGTGCACCTTGTCTGTCTGTTCTTTAGCTGTCAAAGGGACAATTTTAGAAGTATGTAATTGGGTAATAGTTTTTGCTGTACCCCCTTTGCAAAAGCTATTGAGCTGGAAATTCTGTTGATTCCTTTCCTATCAAAAGCAGAATTCAGACCTATATATACAGACAACTCTGAAGTGTTGCTAGTAACACTGTAATTTGAAAATGTTAAAGTAATAGAGCTGCCTAAGTCTTTACTAGGCATGTTTGTATCGTTCTTCTACTTTCTAGCATTTTTTTTTTATAGATAATATCGAAGAAATGTGGAATTAATTTATCCCACAAGAAATTTCCAGTGTTGCCCATTAATATAGATGTTACCCTCTCTCTTTTGAACTAGTGCTTTCTTTAGGAAAGAATTAAAGTGATGAAGTTTAAATTGAATTGATACTGATTTTACAACCAGGCCTTATATGTAAGTTAACTATTTATTGGCACATGATGCTGGCTTCATATTCATTTAATTTCTACTTTGAAAAATTATCCTTGAAAGGTACAAACACCATCTGGATTAATAAGTTTTCAAAACGGTAAAACCGTCACGGATGTTTGATTTTCAGGTTGTTCTCTAGTAGGTGTAAGCGAAAAACCTTTTTATTCCCTCTCTGACTTTAAACTGAAGTCATACAGCTTTTTAATGATAACAGTTTAATTTGAAAATTGTATCTGTCAATAAAAGTGATAATTATAATCTTTTAATGCGTTAAGTTTAGAAGTCTAAATTATTTAATTTCATCATTGTCAAAATTATCATGAATTTCCATTTGCAGATTTGTTGTTATAATCAAATTAATCAAACAGAATAATTAGTTTTCAAGTTTGTAGCGATCAAATTTAATCTAGTTTTTCAGTTTAGCAATATGCTGATCTTGTTTACTGTTATTAATATTAAGACTTTGGTTTCGCCGAGACCGAGATATGAGACTTCTGATGAAAAGTGTTTTGAATGAACATGCTAGTTTGAATTCTGCTTTGTAAATTTTAAAAGTTACATTTATGCTTCCAAATCAAATTTACAGAATTTGAGTACCAATAGTGATCTTTAATTTTTGCAGTCTTATTTCGCGGTTTCTTTAAAACTTTGATATTATTATCCTAGGACTAGTGCAAATAATAAATCAGAAATTTCTAAAAAATAAAATAAAAAAGCTTTTCGTTTTGTATCGAATAAAAAGGTCTCGATCTTGACTCTAGATTCTATTAGTTCGTTTTTCGAAACAAGACGATCCGAGATTGAGATTATTAGTCTCGGTATCCACCAAAGCCCAAATCAATACAATCTATTGATGAAATTTCACAATCCACATACATTTTAATTATTAATTAATTTTGCTTATCAAAACCATTAGAAGTAAAGAAGATTCAACTTTGTTTTAAAAATTTTACGCAACAGTGTTATCATTCAGCGAACTCGTTCAACGTTAATGATTGTACTTTTTACAAACTGTTAGGAGAAATGTTCACGCATAATGTCGTCATTTGTAACACCGCATTATCGTGTCCCTCATCCCATTTTGTGTCTTTCTGAATCTTTCCTTTTTTTCCCCTCTATGACTTCAGATTCTCGAAAGGAAAGGTATTTTTGCCATTACTGTCCTATTATTTAACTATCGATTTGCAAGATTTCTCTTTTTCCAGAAAACCCGATTACTTTAGCAAAAAGTCGTTACTGTATTCTGTCAGAACTACATATTAAAGGGACGCGTTTGCGCTACATCAGCTGCAAGTGACAACTATTACACAAATATGATTAAAAATACTTTCTAATACACACGAAACACATCACGTATTACACGAATATATTTGCGAATGTTTTTTTTTGTTTTAAACATTGTGCTTGTGCTAAATATACGTGCATCAGAGTATTTGTAAGCAACAATAATTTTTTAAAATTGTTTTATACTTATATCAACATGCACTGACATCAATACATATTTTTTTGCTTTAAGAGATTGTTAGTAGCTGCACCGCAAACTAACTTCACTCTCATTTTTTTAGAATTTTTTAGTTTGATCACCTTACACTTATAAATATTTCTATTCTAACACTTAATATTTAATTAGTAATCATAATAATAATCATAATAATAGTAAATGCAGTGTATATAGAAGACATCTAAATTTGAGTCCCCCCATGTCAGTTCTGACTGCAACTGTGAATGTTAAGACATCGTTTCCAGGAAAAGCGACGCTGGAAGGAAATTCGATATCGGGCAAACTTAAAGGGCTCAGAAGTAAGCTCGCGATGATCGACGCTGTCCCAGGGACGCTAATCCTTTCAACCGACGTTAACATACAGGCCGCATTAATGCCCGAACAAATGTTTCTCTGGGCTTGTTTCTGTAAGTTACTTTAATTATATTCTTTGTGTAACGGGTTTTCCCTTGATAAATGACTAGTTAAGTTAAAACAAGGAGAAGTTGAAAAATGCGCGCTTTTCAGAAGATGTATGTACGCTTCAAATATTGGACAGGTTACCACTTGCGTTGCGGAACAGTAACGACGATTGTATTATTGATAGTAATTATAACATTACAAGCTGTTAAATGTATAATAAATGTTTCATCAACAAAATATGAAATTGACTGCTGGTATAAGATTTTTAAACTTTGGTTCCCGTATTGATAAAAAAATAAGTCTGATTAAATGGATGTGAGCAATTCGTAGTGAGGTTCGCAGCAGAGAGTGTGTATTAAAGGTAACCAAGAGTAGCATATGTCTTCACAAAAGGAGCGTCCACTTTGCACGTCTCCCTGTGGAGCAAAGAAGGTCAGTGTTTAGCTCAGTTGAAGGGATGTTTAGTGCTAGTGCGACGGTGCGGTGTTGTTAAACTTACTCGTCTTCCCACGGGCATACGTCGTTACTCTTTGCCTCGGGATCCGGACTAGGTTCGGGTTCCGGTGGGATTTCGCTACCTGGGGATTCCGCGTCTGGTTCGGCGAGAGGAGCCAGAGGCTGACTACAGCTTGCCTCGGGCTCGTCTTCTTCTTTCTGCTCGTTCGGATCCGTCACCGTATCGTCCGTCACTGAACTGACACTGATAATGGGAGCGTTCGCGCCGGTCACGGAGCACGTTTTCGTAAGACTAGAGCTCTTTTTGAAAGTTTTGGTGGAAGTAAATTCCTCGGTTTTATTGTCCGTATCACTAGCAACAGCAGGGGAGACTGGCGCGGTAACTATCGCCGGGCTGCTCTCCTCAAAGGAAGACACCGCAGGCCTGATGTCGGTGTGCCGAATAGGCACCGAAACGGAGGCTCGACGTTGTTCTACGAAGGAAGCTGTCGATAGCTTCCTACTGGATTGCCCTCTCCGATCACCATCTAACGTATTCTGTTGCGTTATACCGCACGTTCGACGAAATCGGTCTGACACTTCGGTTACGGCCGCACTTATATCGGATGAAGAACTACACGAATCCAGCTGTGACGAATTCTTCCTCGAACGGGGTTCAGGTGCCGATTCCCATGGACAAACATCTTCAGACGTCGATACGCTTGCTACTACGGCAACACTAGGTTTCTTCACCCTGCACGCAGATTCTGGATCAGTTCCCCCGTATTCGTCGTTGACCTCCGCCCTGCCACAGGTAATATGTGAGCGGGCCGGACACCTCACATGAGATGCCAGGCCCGGGGGTGCAACCGGAATGATGTGCACACTCATCCAGAAATATCAGTGGTAGAAGGAGAATTACTTTGTATAATAGAGAGAATACTGGATTAACGAGCAACATAAAACTTAATCCAAAGCATGCAACAACCAAACCTTACAGCTACAAAGAGTTTGCTATCTCTATAACCAAATATTAAGAACCAATAATTAACTGAAATTTATCTATCTACTGCTGTTACTAATAGAGGATTAACTATGCTTTTCTTTCTACGAAGTAATTAGAAAACAAAAGATCTAAAAGAATACTAATGTGCCAAAAAAGCCCATATATTGTGATAGGATATGGTTAAACCCCTGGGTAAAAAATATACAGTGTCATACTCGATAATAAAAATGTTTAAATTTTGCTAAAACCTAGTAAATTTTACATATTTCCCTGTGTGGAATAAAAAATAAAAAAAGGTATAGAAACAGATATTGATTTTACACACACACATATATAATTATTTTAAGTAAGACTGAAGAAATAAAGGCTGAAAATACACATGTATTGCGTGACAGAGCGTGAACAGCTGCCAGCTCAGGCAAGGGTCAAAAACACATCGACGGTACAACACCTAAAATGATTACAATGAGTTGAACATGGCGCTCGCACTTACGGGCTTGGTAGTGGTGCACTCGAGCCCTTAGACTGGCAGGGTAGGTCTCCCCTGAAAGTGAAGCATGACTTGACTAGCTCTACAAGTCAGCATGGCGCAGTATATCGAGAGTGATATACAGTGTCATGTGCCCTAACATTTTTTACATATGTGGGTACACATAGCGCGTTGTCAAAGCTCATGCGCCGTGCAGCGTAGTGTTTCCTAATACTAGCAGTTTACCTGTATGGAATATCGCTAAGATTACTCTGGGAGTGCGAATGCGGAACACGCGTATCTCTCACGCCGGCAATTGCCAATTCGTGTGCCGAACCTGACAGACTTCGATCGCTTCCTCTACGTTTTGCAAGAGCGCCACCACAACTAACCATGGTGCCTTGAGGAGCTTGTTGCTGCAGGAGAGAAGGATTTGGAGCGCTACTTGTTGATGCTTTCTTCTTTGTTGGACCGAATCCAAAAAACCTTAGTACATACAAAAAGTATACAATTAATCAATAAATTAATGCTGTAACTACTGTATTATAAGACATACAGTAGAGATTTGCTCTTACCGTTTCTTCTGAGAAGGTTGGATACCAGCTGCTAAGAGGCTTTTATAGTGCTCGGATCTAACAAATCTCGGATAACAATCTTTCTTCAACAATAAAGTGTAAACGTGTTCTTGTGCTGCATCGAACGTAAACCTACTGGGAGATTTCATTTCTTGATGCACCTTCTCCATCGTTTTCCCATCGATATTAATCTCGCATGGAGCTCCGGGTGCCAAAAACTCTCTGAAAGTTTAATTTTAGTTTTAATTACAAATGTTTATATTAACTAATTTGGCTACACTTACTCAAAAATTTCAGAAACTTTTCGTTGTATCTGGGACTGAGAGGAGCGGCGCAGATCATTAACCGCCATCCAAAAGCGTATGTTCTCGTGGCTGTATTCTTTCCTAAGATAATTAGTGAACTCTTGGATACCCGTAGGATCAGACACTAGTTCTTCCATAGATAAAGCCCATCTTCTTACTCGCTTTTCAGTTGGTATCTCCACTCTGATTGTAAATAAATAAAGAAGGTTATTTGTGTAATCTTTAAGTTAAAAAGTTAATCAGCTTACAAAGGACTGTTGAGTTGCCAATAAGTGATGTCCTCACTAACCCAAGGATTTGAAGGTTGTGTATTTACTATTAATGGATCGTACTCGGCATATGTTTCCACATGTTGCACCATACTTTCTAAAGCTTGTGATACTTTTACCCTAGTTCTTAGTAAACTATTTTTGAGCAACTCAACCTGTAAATGAAAAAGAAAACGTTTGTAAAAACATGATAATGATTCTTTTTTATGAATTAAGCTCAAACGTTCGTTTAGTATTCAGAAGTTTTTATTATGCCTATATATTTTGAGCATAGATCATTAAGGCGACTTTTATGGGATTTTATTAAGTTGCGAATAAAATTTAGCACCGAAATGTGCCATAATAAGATACAGACCTTTAAATAAAATTAAGTAGGCGATTATATACAGTTGCTAGACAAAATAATATCAAACGTTTTTAATTACACTAATTCACGTTGAATACACACAGAAATTGAATCGTTGAATGTAAATGTCATTAAGAACACTTTTCATTAGATAAATAATGTTCTTTTGAATTTACTTTGGTAACTTTAATTAATATTTATTGGTTCAATGAAGAAAAGATACGACTTGCGTGAGGTCAGCTTTAAACTTATTTCTATGAAAATTTGAACAGAGAAAGTTACATTTATTACTGGTTAAGCAAATTGTTGTCTAATTTGAATTATATGTAGATTATTTAAAAATGTTTATGTAGAATAATTTATAAATTATGTTATTTTAATTAATCTTTCCAAATATTTGTTCATAAATATTTCGTGATCTAACATTCAGATTTTATTACTTTTGCTCTTTATGTTAAATGTTTACAGTAATTATTCTATAATAACTAAATCTTCTAAACCTTCTCATCAAAATCAAATTTGTTTGGTTGCCGTTTACGTAGATCAATTAATCGAAAGTATATTTGTCCTTCCCTACTCTAAAATGCTTCTAAGTCATGATAACACATGTTATAGTATAACAATACATAGTTGAGGCCTGCTGGGAAATAATGCCAGAAGAACTGAGGATTCTACGCATAATCTCATATAAATTAAGAAATAACTGAGAACTGTCTTTCCATAAAATCCACATCTGCTACTCGTCGATAGACAAGTCAAATACGATGACGAAGCCAGAATATCTTCTCTAAATATACGGTAGCTGATAACACACACTTGTTCAAAAGTGCATTTAATGTCAGTCTCGGCTGTCTTATTGGCTACGGTGGCCCAGCACCTAGTGTAACGAAGTTATTTTGACTTTTATAAATTACAAGACCGTTAATAATAGAATTATTATTTAATTGTTATACTTTATTATTTATCCGCAAATTGTATACGCCGACGGGCTTATCCGGCCACCAAGTGGTGCCGATTGATAAGCGCTTGCAAATATTTGTCATGTTGCATTTATTATTCGTGTATTAATATTTAAGTTGTAAACCATTTAAAATTAATTTTCCAAATAATGTGTTAGAAACCGCTAACACTTTTATATACTGTGATTTTCAATAAGTATAAGGTTTAATTTGAGGCTAAAGGTTTTGCAATTCCGACCGATCAATAAATTGTATTTTCGAATTAATTATATGTAATTAAGTCTAATATTATTATTTGCTTTATGGGTGGGAAGAACCTATAGTATATTTCCCCACTAGACCGTTTGCTCCCACGCAGAACATTCCCGTTACAAGAGTTTGCTAGCGTGGGGAAACCGAACGGGTATAAATTGGAATGCCCGACTATCGAAAGGCAGTTGTGGTTGCATTGAATCAGCTCTACTGGTTCACTAGCGACTAACGACTCTATTCACTGTCTAGTAAATATCCCGAAGTAATTGAATACCCAGACCCGTAATTTGGTGTCAGGGTGCTCTATCCCATCCGACCGCTCTCTACTTTCCATCCGTCCGAGCGTCACATATTTTGGTGCCCAAGCAGGGACCTACTTTTCATCCGTCCGACTGAAACACTTATAATAGTGTTTGTACATTTAAGTTCCTGTTAATAAATACTGTTTAGGTTCACTGTGACTTTTATTTGCACCGCAGACCTTTCTCTTTCAGCCGTCGACCCCTGGAGTAACCGGTCTCCATCGTAGCTGCCCGGTGAGCCCTCGCCCTATCGCCTCAAGGGCGAGGTGGGGGAGTAAACCCCCTCAACAAATCTGGCGCCCGAGCACCGTGAACACCGTCCGACCGGAAAGAAAAAATCACACTAGTCATAGTAGTGTCTATGAAAGATTGTCTCATTTGCATGTCCTTGCACCGGCCTTGTCCCAGGCAGCATGCCTGCATCCTTTTATGTTCATCCTATTGAACTAAACAAACACTAAGATACCACATTTTCTGAGGTGCTTTCTCATCTTGGTATCATTATTTGTCCCCCCCCCCCACTTAAACTTGAGATTAACTAACAGCTGATTAAAGATAAATGGTTGGTTTATTTTCTTTTCTTAAATCTTGGATTTATATACTACTAAGGATTTTATGAGGCATAAAACATGCCGCCGCAGGCGGCATGTTGTCGCACTTCGGCGACGGTCGTTTGTTTTAATTCTGCTACTCTTACAAGACTCAGAAAGTCACATTTGTCAGCCTAAAATCATTGTTGATTCTCTCTACTTAAGCTTGAGACTAAACCAGCAACTTATTAAGGAGAAACGCAAGGCTCACCTTTTTTATTAGCTTGTTAGACTGTAATGTTATTTTGAATTAACGCGTAAACTTCGACTTCTAACTTAATTTAATTTGGAAGTAGATGTTTACTCCTCTCATTTCTATTATAAAATTTACATTGGTTTATTTTATTGAATAAAAATTCATTTATTAGGAAGTTTATTTTATCTCATAAAATTATATTTTTGCGTTGAAAGCTTGATAATTCATGTTCCGACAGGATTTTTTCTGTCGTTGAAGCGGACGGAATTTTAAGAAATCTCGGCTGCTTTGTAGTACCGTTTACAACGCCGCGTCGGCTTGTAAAATTTTCCCTTCCTAATAGCAGGCCCCATGTATTTACCCTTCGTTAGTGTGAAAGGGGTATGTGTTAGCTCGAGTCGTCACGTGATAGGGTGGCCGCCGCTAGGCGATGCGCCCCGAGACCGGACTTGCCCTTCGATCTTCATTCTGTTAAAATCGTTAGCAAGCGCGCAAAACGACTTCTTAATACGAGTTCTTTCTGTGCAGTTTTAACTTTTGAGTGTTGGGAATTTTATTATGCAAGAGAGGTCTTGTAAAAATTCCAGAAAAACGTCGCCTTGACGGACTAGAAATTGTGTGATCTCGTAATTAAGTTCGGCATATTAGCCGTGATAGCTTTCTTATTGTGTGAGCAATTTTGTTTGCTAAGTTTGTGACCGAAAGAGTAATTCGGGATCGTGCTGGTCGCGCTCTGCTTGAATTCATTTCTAACAACTTTGGACGTACGGAAGCCATAGTAGAATTTTATTAAGTCTTAAAGACCATTGTTTGTGTAATACCTGTAGTATGGTGGAGAATGGAAAGCTAGTGTAACGTCAATCTCCATATTTCGTTTTGGGATAAAGCTTGATTAGCAAATCGAAGTGCCTGTCGGTTGATTTTCCCGTCAAACCGCTACGAGTGAAGTGTAATTAAGATAAATTATTTCTTTTCTGTATTTGTTTTTGCTCTCTATTTTGTAATAATTATTTTGTTTATACCAACTTTAATAATTTTATGCGACATCTCGTCTTAAAACCTCTGGGGTGTGGACTTAAATTAAATATTAGCTACACTCTGCAGTGTTTCTTTAGAGTTAATCTGGTATCAAATAAATTAGGTAACTTTGATTTAAATAATTAAGTTATGTAATTTTATGCAAGAATTTGGTTTTCTTATTGTTAATTACCTTGTAAATTTCCAAATTATTATTTCCTACCGATTTTCTATTTAAAGATATGTCATCTCCTGTGAACTGATGGTAAGTCAATCCTGAGAAAGAGGAAGATAGAATTAATTGATAATAATTTTGCTAGTTTGTTATGATTAAAGACAATAGGTGGAGAAACCCCTCTTGCAGGAGTCGATGCTGCTAACCAACGATATTAATTAACGTAACCATTTTGTGTTTATTTGATAATAGTTCTCCAGTCTAGCCATAAAGAAAGTTTATTTGTTTAGTTTTAAAATAAATAAGCTGATAGCTTTTCTCCGGGTAAGTCTATTGGGAAAGCACCTTTCGTAAGTACGTCCAGGGTTATAAATACCTCTCGCCCTATCTGCCAATTTGAGAGTACCTATATACAGGGTGGTAATATTTATAACACATTTATACAGTGTGTCGGTCTGCGAGAAGCTGCGTGGCCCGGTATAGTATTTTGATCTTCAGCTTCTGGCGCCCTTAGAATTTTACCATCTTTGAATTATCTTGAGAGTTTTAGTGAGTTTGAAAGCTGTTCCTTTAGTTTTAAAAATAAGTTTAGATTGAACCTCCCCCCGTCTTCGGCTTCGAGCTACGGGATTGAACATCTTCCAAAATTCCGTAACGGGATTAGGCCTCTTTTTCCGGTTTTTCCCGTTATAAAACTAAGCCAATGACGTTTTTGCTTCATGCCTTGCATAGGCCTTACTGAATAGTCACAACACACGCATCGTACTCTTGCTGTAGTTATATTTGCTGTTCTAAAGTTGTTGTACATTATTTTTCTTAAATTTTGGACAAATATGCTGTCAAGAGTTTTATAAGACTTTAAGGTGGGGCCGCTACAAGGGGAGTACCACTGGGTGCTGAGCGTCGGAGCTCACAACTCCCAAGCGCCCAGAAAATACACTCATGATTACTATTTATTGGCTTTATGAGACTCGAAGGTGTAGTACCTATGGCAAGTTGCCTCATTTGCACGCCCTTGCTCCAGAACTAATAGAAAGTTTATCAACATTTGTACGTTGTTTCTAAAGTTTGGTTACGTTAGTAGGTGGACAAAAGGTGAAGAAAGTTATGTTTAGATTATTTTTCTCCCAAAAGTCTATCAAACACACAGGGTTTTCGATGAATGCATCACTGCTCTAGACTTTTTTCTTTTTCTGCAAAGACGGTATACTTTCCAGATGCTAACAAGTTGATGTTTCCGAAAAATCCTTTACAATTATGCAGAAATCTGTAATTTTAATTTAAAACATGAGTTTTACGTTCCGGTCAAATTCTTTCGGCATGTCAACCTGTAGTTATCATTGCTTTTTAATTTCTAGAGAGGGTAAATTGATAGTTACATATTTATTAAGGCTAATAATATTGAAATGCCTACCAATTTAAAAAGTCCTACAAAGTGGATATTTGCAAGGTGAAAAACAAGCTGAAATGTAAAGAAGTCACGATACGCGTGTTCTTGGACATAATAGGAGCATTTGATAACACCTCTTATTACCAAAGTAATAGAAAACAGATGAATTACCAAGACATTTAAACCTAAAAGAATATACACGTTTATCGATGAGGTTGTAGGGATATATAAATGACGTGTGGTGATACAGGCTGCACTGCAACAGGTCATACAGAACACCATATTACGAACAGAAACGCGAACTCTAAATCTTGTTAAAGTTTGTGGGTTCATTCTGCAAAAACATCTTTAGTACCATTTATACTATAAAAAGGAATTCATTTGGAATCTGTTGAAAAGGAAGGGAGTGATTGTAGATAAAAAACCGACCTATAAACCACATCTAGAAAGAATAACAAACAAAGCTAAGTATAGGAGACTTTGGGAATGTAGGAGAACGTTTGGGGTTTCTTCGCCGAAATGATTTACACTGAATTAGCAAGGGTAAAGTCACAACTTTTCCAGTAACAAGTTGTAGTTGTGTATTACATACAATCTACACGAAACTTTATTTATGTACATAGTACACTACTGATAAGCAATGAGAATTTAATAAAATAGAAAAGGGAAACCATTTTAATCTTCAAACTTATTGCTTTTCTAGTTCCTTACAAAAACTATTAAAAATTAATCATCCATGATTTTCCGCCAAGTGTAATATCTTTCCTTGCAAGGAATCAAAGTTTTTGTTTTTCTAATAAAGCCTTGTTTGCGCTAGCTTTTTATAAATGAATTCAAATTTAATTTCATACTTCCTTTTTGATTTCCTTCGTTTTGATAGAATTTAATATGTTTATGTTGCGTTCCTACACATAACCTTTCGTGAAACCTGTCGCTTCTGATGTTATCCTCCTATCTTACGCCTGAAGGTTTAACCTTTTCTACAGGATCACCTCATACATCCTGTGCGTGTAGCATGTTCATGATTTATTTCTCGACTTTTTTCACGCCCTGGCAAATTAGATGTACATATTATAGGTACCTGGGTGTTCTTTGATGTAATATCTGTGTATCTAACGTTGCTCCTTTGAATAAGGTGTCAAGAAAAATTTTGTTTAAGTTACAAGATTTTTTCTAGATCGCTTTTTGAATGAAATTTAAAATCTTGATAAAGTACGATACCAACAAGAGATTAAAATTAATCCTGAATTGTTTCGTTTAACTTTTGGATTTTCATAAGGTGGTACATTAGGGGCACTTCTAATTCTATTGCCGCTCATTATTTATAGAGGTTAATTCAATATTGCACGAACTTCCAAGACGGCTACGTACTACATCTTGCCAGAATAAACAAAAAAGTTTAATTAACTTGCATCCTGCTACTCTTGGTTTATGAGTTACAAATAGTTAAAGAGGCTAATGAAAAATATAAATATTTGCAGAATCCATCCAGTAATTGTTACTTATTAGTAGTACATACCCATGTGAAGTTTTATCTACATATAAATATCTCATTAAGTTTGCTTTTCTTTGGCATCATTTTTATTTAGTACAAAATGGAAACGAGTAAGAGATATTGGGCACTCTTGGTGGATCTATAAACCTGTTTGTCTTCTTGTTTGACGTTTGTTGTATCTTCTTTTCGACTAGCAATAATTAGTTTCCTGCTTCTTTTATTTTTGATAACTGCACGAAAACAAGCTTTTACAAGCTACGACGACCACAACTTCAAAAACCTGCAGTCACAGCTGTGAGACAAATAATAAGAGATGCCACTCACCAAAGGTAGAAAACTTTTAAAAATACCTAAGAATTGAGCAGCGGAAGTAACACAAAACAAATGTCACAGATAAAAAGCATGTGTTTGTATCGTTACTATAACGTAAGTATCTATAGTACTAATAAATAAAAAAGTACAGTTACTACGTAATATTATAAGTCAATGTTAGCTTTTTCCATTTTATCTCTTCTAAACATCAACATCAAAAATTCCTAACCAGATCGTAGAGTGTATTATTGAAACAACTTTGGTTTTTCCGTTTTCGGCTTGACATTCTCATGACAAGCTTATAAATAAGTCTTGCGTTTAAACTTTAATATCGAAATACAACGGTGTAGCGTATAAAGCACGAATGCTATAAAATTCCCAATAAAGTGTTGAAAGTAAAATTTAAAGTTGAAAAAGCAGAAGACATTTTAGAATTTCCTTTTAGATGATCAAGTAAATAATAAAAGAATGAAATACTAAATTTTTGACTGCGCCATTTATTTCTCACTGCTTAGTTAAAGATTACACTTAAAAATACAAATTAAAAAGTAGTCTTAGTAAATAAAAATGTTTCGTTTTGTCAACAACATATTTCATTGTTACCGATATTTAGAACTTCTATACTTGCCGCGCCGAACAGATAGAGTGATCACGTGCAACCCTCGTGATATTCCCAAGAAGGAGAATATTGTTTATTTAGTAGTCGACTGCCTCATCTCTAGGTCCAGTATAACATTACAATTTTATAGAGATATAACAAGAACAAAAAAATTAGAACTCAATTGAGATAACACTAGAAGTGCAAAGGGGCGCTGTGGTTTTCTTGCCTAACCAATAAAAATGCGTCTTTATAACTCTATCTATCCAGACTAGAACACACACAAACGTTTGAGTGGATGGCATTAACATGTGAGTCTTAAACTATAGTTTTGCTTGTTTTATGTGGCTACTTGTTTTGAAATTAAGATTTTTATTGAACTTACTACACACATGAACCAACACTAACATCGCCTTTGGGCGAAGACTAGATATCGATAACCAGCGGCTTGCGTTCTTGCTGTATGTGAATGTTTGGGCAAAAGCTGGCAATTTTTAGTTAGTATCGTGTATCTCTGAGCACTTGTAAGTCCTGTAAGTCCTCAAGACTGTCGTATGTATGTAAAAGACGCCTTAGGGTATGATGAAGGAATTTCTAGGTACTAGATCAATTTTCTGAAGTAGGGTTTCTGAGCTTGAGATTTCTCAGACGTGACATACTCCTCAACTGCGCAAAATTCCCTCTCGGGCGTCACAGCCAAAAATCTACTTTAATCCTTTCTGTGAATTCCATAAAAACCATTCTTCTTCAGTTCTATTAAATCCGTCGATGTTAACAGACCAACAACTCTCAATCATCTCATCAACTTCATCACTAGCACCATCCGACTATCGCCGTGTACCTTCATCACGAACAACCGTCAACCGACTACATCAATATTTTTAGTATCGCCAAACCAATCACTCCAACATCGACTTGATAACAACCAAGTTCACCAACACTCTTTCAATTCACTAGTTGCTGTTATATCAACACCTACAAACATTCTCCTACACCTATCGACCAGCGTTGCATTTAACGATTCGGCTCAATGTTACAACTAGCAAGCTGCGTCGCAGCGCCAACACCTTCCAGTAAAGTAAAAACAATCATCGAACGATGATGATGACTGGCTACCTAGTAATAGAACAGTAGCTGTGAACAAAAAGCCAAGGTTGATTGTTTGGATGGTTTTGTGCAGTGCAGTTAACCAATTAATGACTGCAATTAAATACTGCTTGGTAGAATGTACAACCCAGCTGACTCAGTATTCATGTAGTGCTCTCTGTATGTATAGCTATATTATGACATAGTCAAGCAACAACCACTTGATGTCTTAAAGGAAGTGCAAAAACTGTTATCATAAATAATTTCTAATTTTAAAATTCGTTATACTTTACACCTACTTTTTTTTTACAGTTGAACTACTTTTAAGATATTCCCAATATTCCTTCCTCAGTTTTTCATCTGCAGATGAGTCTTGATGTAATTCGTGCTAGTTCAAGTACCTAGCACTTATCCAACAATTCAAACGACTAAAATCCAAAACAATTACAAGTAATTGCATGAAATTCTGTCTAAAGCCTTTACCCTAATGTTAATTACATTTTATAGGTCTATGCTTTTCCTGTGATGCTTCTCATCAGTTTTTAGATGTTCGTAATGCATCCAGAAAGAGAACGTCCTTTTTCTTCTGTAACCTAATGGTCTTCATTAATCTATGTCAATACTGCTAATATCATCTTCAAGGTGTAGGCTTTTACGGGTTAATAAATTTCTGCACTGTTGTAATAAGATACGCAATGACATACCTCAGCTCTTTTACTCTAATAATGATACTAAAAGACCCAATTAGGCCAACGCTTTTATGACTTTGACTGATTACCTTGCAATTTTTCTTCCATGACCGTATAGCAGCAGTCTTAGATATCCATATTGTGAGTATGAGTTGTCTAGCACGTTTGGGTTTTAGTACATCCAATCTCCAGAAGAGAGCTTTAGTTTGGTCAAACGCTATAGGAACTTAAAACGTCCATCGTCCGCTTGTAGAAAATAACTTTGAATCAGATACTGATTTTGGTCTTCCTATGTCTATGAACTGCGTAAAAATGGTTTCAACCTATATAATGCCAAATAAAGTATTCAGTAATTCAATGGATTAAATCCTAAATTCATTTCTCCAAGAGTTTTAGTCAACCAAGGTAGTTTAACACTGACATTTAAAGTTAACGTTTGGGCATAAGCGAACTTCATTTTTCGCATATCAAAAGTCACTATGCTTATTTTAGGTGTGTGGATGTCTGAATCTAGAAACAGACAAGCTGTTTAAAATCCTCAAAATGGTCTAAAATCTACACTTGTAAAGTCCATTAAATATGACCTTTTTGTACTTTATCTGTACTCTATAATTGTTTAAATCCTAATTGCTGTCATGCGTTATTTAATTAATCTCCATTTAGCGAGAAGTTCATGAACTGCCTGTAGAATACCAAAAGAAAAGTGCTCTAGGCATAAAATGTTTCAGTGGGCGTTTTTTATTTTGTCATTATTTTTAGATCTATCGCTCTTTTAGTGTGATATACTAATAACTCTTCTCTGGTTTTGGCATTACTGTCAACTTTTAGAACCGATGTAATTTCTCTTTGGTTTCTGTTTACTTCGAAAATAAAATAACTGAAGCAAAAAATCACTAAGAGTCTCAAAAACAAATTAATAAGAAATGAATTTGCTAAAAAAGACTTTTATCATTCGCTTCTCGTTCTATTAGACAAGCTAATTCAATAAATTTAGTACTTTATTACATTTCCCTTTTAATTTTCATAAATAAAACTATTTCGTAGCTAAACAAAAAAATTTCTAATCTAGGAGCGGCAAACTACTGTGGGCTCGCTATAATTCTTTCTAGATAAAAGCGGAAAAAACCAAAAACGAAAACCTATGCAAGAGCCAGGGAGGTTTAGAGAATCAATATCTCAATCCACCCATTTGCAGAGCTAGTGCTGAGCCATCTGCTCGGTATTAAAGAATGAATCTAACCTACATTGAGCCGCGTATATTCGAGTAAAAGGATCATCACTGCATGTCACTGAAAATATTCATAAATGGAGTTAGACAAAAGAAATTTCATCTGCACAATATGTTCATTCAAAATCCGCAGCCATTTTCGATATATAACAATAAGAGATTTATTGAAATGAAAATTTTATCGAATTCTTTCATGAAAAAAAGAGAGCTCCATTAAAATATTTATATTTTTGAAAAATGGGATATTTATGAGAAAAATAGAATTGATTCCACATTAGCAAAAGCTTAACTAGTGAGGAAAATCTGTAATTGATTGAAAGATGAACGTACTAGGTTTCCACAATGTGACCCTTCATAAAATCATGTTATCTTTACTAGGACTACACTAAATCCCAAATGGACGCAATGATAACATTAGAGATACCTTTAGAATCTCGGAATATGTTTACAGGGCTATTATTACGTCTACATTTATCTGTATCAGTGATGGTAAGTGAAATTTCAACTTGGGAAGGCAGTAAAACATGGTTAACCTTAATTAAACTACAAATATTTACATGTAAGTGGATTCTAAATGATATTTCTCAAGCAGATCAATTAGGGTACTTAAAAAATTGCTAATTCTGGCTTAGACAACCACAGATCTAAAAACACTAAATAACACTATTAAAACTATTAAAATTACTTCAAAAACTGCAAAAACTGAAGATCTTTAGCTGACTGTTCACTTTGCCCTTCTCACCAGTGTATAGTGCAAGTGGCAAAAATTTAACAGACTCGAGAGTGATTCCCATTTCATACTTTAAATTTGCACGATTTCTTCTAACAACAAAAGTACTACTAGTTAGAGGTCATTTGGAAAATTGTTAACTGTGTCTTAAGCCCATCAGCACTGCCTTAACACAATGTCGTGCAACTTGATCCTTTCGCCATTAGCTGAGATATAAGCGTTCAATGGAGAATGTGCACCAGATCTGTGCTTAGACGTTTCAAAACAAATGAATTAATTAGTATTGACTAATTATTTACGACACCAGAAGGTACAGGTATTCGCAATGTCAATTATAACCTTGTTATAGTGGATTGTACTTTTAAATAGAAGCTATTATTAGTACTTAAACAAATGTCAGACGTTTGGAGTACTCAAAACTGAATCGTAAGAAATCGTTTAACATAGTAGCAGTTACTAGAGAAAGTCCACTTTTCACAAATCGAGTTCCTTCAACTCAATTTCAAGTAAATATCTCCACATCTATTATATAAAATTCATGATAGGAAAATTATTTTCATTTAGGGTTAAGCTCCAGTCTGCCTTTGTTTAATGGTTGTTTGCACGTAAGAGATAAAAAGATAAATTGCAGCAGCTGGTGGGGACGTGTCGATGTACTAGATGGTCTGACGTGTGGTAGATGAACGACGGGAAAAACTGGCAAGTTGATGTCTCTAGGTTGGTCCGGGTTAAACGAGTTTTCGCAGGATCACACAAACACACACGAACCCTTAGTAAGCAAATTTACCATGAAAGCAAGGGAAGCGTAAATTTAGACGGCAACAGTTCAACTCCTCCAGGCTATGGAAGTCCGTCGGACTACTTGATGAAAGGAAAGTTTTAGCTAGAAGCCTGTGACTACTTGAGCGTAGGTTGGGCACCACTTTAAACAGGGCAGGATGACCTGTGGCCGGACACAGCTTCAAGATTAGGCCGGGCTGACAGGACCCACACGCATCAGAAGGAAATAAAAAGAGGGAACGCAAGGGGACCATTGTCCACGGTGCACAAGATTAAACTGACAGCAGATGCGGGCTCCTGATTTCCCGTCCTTGGAATCCCGGTAATATTCTTCTGACTAGCTTATAAGAACTGAAAGCACACCAGAGCGTAGACAGGAAGATAAGGGAACTAATAGGTTTACAGCAAAACCAAGAAAGATTTGAAAATGTGCGTGGAAAAATGTTTTAGTTAGATAAAAGGAGATAGAAGATGGAGGAACGCTTGAAGCGGGGTATGCGTCGTTTCTAAATTGATCTCAAGAAAGTTAGATGTTAAGTTTGGTATAGTTAGGTTATTTTGAGGTTAAGCAGTAAAACTTGTCACTGCCACTACTTCATTTTTCTTTCAAACTGAAATTGTATAGATTTGAAACAGACAGTTGATTAAGTCTATGACGAGACAATTAAATGCTTTGTAGGCAAAGGTGAGCATGCTCTGGTGATTTTCTGGAATGCTTTAGTACTTTGTTATTAAACAATATAGAGATAACGTCTCGTTTCTTGTAAAAAGGTAAATCTTAGATAATAATAATCATAGTAGAGCAAATCCAAAAAGTTACCAATAGAAACCATAATTACAGTTAACGCAAGACAGACATTTGCATTTTCAAGAATACGAATTCTGTGTATTGATGTTTCTTAGAATCTGTAGTCATCTGAGAGCTAAGGTACTTTAATGTGTAGTGTTGTCTTCTCGCTTATATCGCATGTACCTTGATTGACTTGTTTCAATAAATCCTTTCATCTTCTTGACTGGCGTTCTTCTTAATATCGACTGCTTTATAATTTGCAAGAATGCTTCCCATTAGGGCACTACGCCGCGAATCTTTCAGTTACCTTGTTGGCATATTTAGATTGAATTTTCTCGGTTGTTGTTCTTTCTTGATTACAAGATACTGATACACGCTGCAAGATTTTAGACATTGAACTTACTGCAGAAAAGAATTGTTAAAGAGGCTTGGAGATATATGCAAGAGGCAAGTGGAGAAATTACCTGTCCAGATAACGGGAGGGATCTGTACTGGGTCCTACTTACATTATGGAACGTCCTGTATGACGACGTAATGGAAGTCCAGGTGCCTGAAGGGGTGGAACTAATATGCTACGCAGACGACCTAGCCATAATAGTAACAGCAGCAAATGAAAAAGAAATGACGCTGAAAGGAAACGTCGCCTTGCATGCGGTGGATCTTTGGATGCAGAGAAACCATTTAGTAATCGAGGCCACGAAAACATAAGCAGTAATATTAAGTTGATACAGAAAACGGGAAACTTTACAATCTGAAATAAAGAACCAAGAAATCACGCCGGAGAAAGTGGTAAAATATCTGGAGGTGGTATTCGACAGAGATCTGACTTATGGAGAACACATAAAGCAGGCAATAGCCAAAGCGGGAAAAATTTTTAACAGCCTGAGCAAAATAATGTCAAACGTCAGAGGCCCGCCTCAAAACAAAAAAAGAGTTATGGCCACGGCCATCCAATCTACAATTGGTACAGAACAGCAAAAATAAAAAAATATGAGAAGATGCTGAGAACAATCCAATGAGTTACCGCAATTAAGATTACAAGCGCATATAGAACTACGTCGTATGAGGCTGCCGTCGTCATTACAGGACTCATACCTATAAAGATCCTTGCAGAAGAGAGGAAGCGGTTATATGACCATAAAGAAACTGCGGATGTGAAACAAGAGCGTGAAGCAACCATCAAACAACGGGAAAGGGACAATGGACTAAAAAAGTCATAAGGGACATGGATAAATAGAAAGTAACACAATTTCTCACGGGACGCGGCTGTTTTATGACCTACCTTAAGAGGTTTAAAAGAAGAGAGTCCGGTACATGTATGTACTGCCCCGAGAACGACACGGTAGAACATACATTCTACGAATGGGTAAGAGAACGACACGAAGTGGAAACAAAAATAAGCAAAATAATCATGCCAGAGAACACGGCAGAAAAGATGTTGAAATAAAAGAGGCTATATATGAAGAAATGAGCTGATAGACAGAAAGAGTCTTCTGATATTATGTTCCAAACGGTTCCGGAAGATCCTGAGGAAAGGGAGGGGTTTTAGTGGGTAAGAATTCCACAGTCTTCCGCGAAATGGGGACTCTTTTGAAGGTTTCCCTTCAAGGTAAATAGCACAAAAAAGTGGAAAAGTCTAAAAATAGAAAAATAATTAAATTTTACATAATATGTATATCAGAAGCTGTTCGATATTGAGCTTCGATAAGGTGAGTTGTCCGACGATAACCAATTTGGTTGAAGGGTAGGGTAAAAAGAAATTTGAAGGAGAAAGTTTACATGCTTTAATTTCTTCTTATTTGAACTGACGCAAGATCGTCCACGTATTACAGCACCCATCTGGCATGTACTTGACTGCGTTATTTTTGAACCCGCGATATACTAACGCTTAGTGTATATTACTTGATGTAGAAAGAATACAGATTCCAGGAGACGCTGTTTATAACTGGATATTAACTGTACTGTACTTTTATTTGTTTTATAGGTCCATAAATATTAATTGCCTTTGAAAACCTTTAAATTACTTTTTCTTTTCATTTTCATATTCCAACCTCGTTACTGAGTTTGTCGTGATGATTTATGCAACGTTTATTAAATTTCTAAAGTTAATTAAAAACTGTCTTAATTAACTAACAATCTTTATATCCAAAAAGTTTTTTTTTCTTCTTAAATTACAAGAAAAAGTGTTAAACTACAAGCAACTAATTATAAAATAATGACAAATTATTCTTAAAAGACTTTTAAATGAGGGTAGAAAATGATGTCGAAAAAAATGTTGGCGGGTTTTCTTATTACATTTTTCTTTAATGCAAAAAGTACATAAAATGAAAGAAGAAGAACAAGAAGAACTAAAATTAAGAATTGTAATTTCGTACTAAAAATAACCTTCTAATTAACGACTCTTTTGCGTTTCAAATCTACCAAGGCGTTTATAAAAAAAAAAGAAATAAATCTACACCATGTCATCAACAGCAATAATCGGCTTAACGTTTACAGCTTCTTTCTTGGTTTCTTTTTATTTTATTTTATCGCATTTGAATATTCTAAAAATTGTGTTCAAACAAATATTGTTTTGACGCAGTACACCGTCCTAAATTTTCACCGAGGCGAATATAAAACTGTTCTGTTTTTATCCTTTTATATAAATGAATGAAAGCGCTAAGGGACAGAAAGGTAGTTTCATCAAGATTGAGCTGCTGTACAAATACTAAAAGATTTCTTTCAATAACGAGCACGTCTTGAGTTTGATACGAAATCTCACTAAAAACGTTGATACGGCAAAATCCTCTTTTTTTATTAATGAATGATGTGTTTGATTTTGCTAGGAAATCTTTCTTTAGGCTTTGCCCTTTTTTCTCCGCTGAAGGAAAATTGGGAGTATTAATCTGTTAATGTGAACATTACCCTTTTCTCACTTTGACACTTAAACGCTTTTACGAGTGGTGAGGGTGATATGTGTCATCTGTTGATTATCCGTGCTGGATGTGTTATACGGTCTCACATTAATCCACTAACCGTAAACAACCGCATTTCATGTAATAGGGATCATTCACACTTTTTGCCTACGAAAGTTCATTCATTTTAAAATTTTATTTTTGGTGACGGGTGTATCACGAATGTATCGTTACACAAAGAGTTTTTTTCTTTGTTCTTACATTTCATTTAAAATCGATTTAATATTAATTTGGTAAGCGACCTTTAATAATTACTAGCACCGCAGACTTGAACAGTTTTTATTTTCCACGATTAATTTTCAAACAAAATGTGAAGACTAGAAAACTCATTAATTGTTGATACCCAGAAGATGTTACTTTGATGATTTTAAATTTTCCAAAAAGTTGGCCTTAATCTTCTAATCTAATAGTAGTAATTGTAAGAATTCCTGGAATATTATTGCAATCGTTTTTTGCCAAAGTAAACCATGATGCGAAATTATACTTGCATACGAGTCATGTTGAAACCTCATTCCTTGCCAACACAAAAGTTAAAAATGTATTAAATACTATTTTCGTGTTATTTTGACAATATTAGAGGATAATTCAATTAAAATGTTACATTTAACAGAAACCACAAGCGCATGACTGGCCAAGAAAGTTTTGTCTTCAACCAAGGAGAGCAGTAGGTTTTGGTAACCCATTAGGATAAAAAATGTTTAAACTCACAATCAAGCAGCTGATTTCTCAACAACAATAATTATCTAATTCAAGATTATCTTATCTATTCGATTTCATTACACACATAGACACTACCTGTCAACCTAACATATGCTGCAAATATTCTGTTTTGATACCATTAGTAACAATCACTTAATTGGTCACTAAAAAATAAAATTGTTTCGAGGCAAAAGTAAACTGAATCCCAGAAATACAAATATTAGTAGGGCACCTTTGGAGAATGCACAATACCTCGACCAAACAATTAGAGCTTTTCATTCTGTCCGATTTTTGGGATTTATGTGAAACGAGCAATCTTGTAAAACCAATAGAAATGATGGCCATATGGAAAACATCTCAGTTACATACAAGTTAGGTTCACTATCGCTGAAGGTACATCTGAAATCTTGTGTTGAGAAAATAATAAATTGGTTAAATCTCAATCTAATACTACTGCAAATGATGACTTTAATGATATCAAAACTCAAAAGTGATTACTACATGTTTCCTTGCAAGATAGGGAATTTGAAAAATCGGTGTCCTAAAATGCTATAATAAGCTTTCCAGGCTCTTAAAATTAACACTTATAACACATGGGCTGAAAAGTCCCAGGCCTAACAAAGAAAACACGGTTTTTTTTGTTCAAAATTAGCTTTATTCATCAACGTAATTTCCATCAAGAACAACGCAATCATTCCAGCGCCGCTCTAACATTTCAATACCACTTTTGTAGAACGATTTATCTTTTGCCTCAAAATAGGACTCAATTTCAGCGATAACCTCTTCATTCGAGCGAAATTTCTTACCGGCAAGCATTTTTTTTTAGGTCTGCGAACAGCCAGTAGTCGCTGGAAGCCAAATCTGGCGAATACGGTGGATGTAGGAGCAATTCGAAGTTCAATTCATGTAGTTTTGCCATTGTTTTGATTGACTTGTGACACGGTGCGTTGTCTTGATGAAACAAAATTTTTTTCTTTGCCATATGCGGTCGTTTCTTTGCAATTTCGGCCTTCAAACGCTCCAATAACGCTATATAATATTCACTGTTGATGGTATTTCCCTTCTCAAGATAGTCGATGAATATTACACCACGCACATCCCAAAATACCGAGGCCATAACCTTTGCAGCCGATTGTTGTGCTTTCGGTCGCTTTGGACGAGGTTCACCAGTTGCTGTTCACTCAGCTGACGATCGTTTTGATTCCGGAGTGAAGTGATGGATCCATGTTTCATCCATTGTCACATATCGACGCAAAAATTCCGGTTTGTTACGTTTAAACATGGCCAAACACTGCTCAGAAACATCAACACGTTCTTGTTTTTGGTGAACAGTGAGCAAACGCGGCACCCACTTTGAGCAGAGCTTTCTCATAGTCAAATGCTCATGCAATATAAAGCCAACACGTTCTTTTGATATCTCTACGATGTCAGCTAACTCACGCAACTTCACTTTTCGATCATTCAAAACGATTTTGTGGATTTTTTTGATGTTTTCTGGTGTTACCGCCTCATTTAGACGTCCACTGCGTTCTGCATCATCGGTGTCTCTACGACCACGTTTGAAGTCAGCAAACCAACGTTTTATTGTTGTTTCTGATGGAGCGGAGTCCCCATAACACTTTTCAAGCCATTGCTTCGCTTGAACGGTATTTTTTCCCATCAAGAAGCAGTGTAAAATTAAAACACGAAATTGTTTTTGATCCATTGTTTTGAAAATAACAAAAGTAGCGTCACTCTTAACAAAATAACTCACAAAATAATGAATAGAATATCATGAAATTTTAACAGCTGTCTTTTGAAGGTTAGTACTAACTGAAAAAGCGGTGAATGCAGTAGAACTAGCGCCATCTATTTGTTAGGCCTGGGACTTTTCAGCCCATGTGTTATATGGCGTTCGACAATTAGTGGAACAGTTTCATTTACCATGTAAAACTGAGATTAAAATGTTTCTTGAAGAAAGTCTTCGGGCGCGTAATTGCTCCCCGAGAAAGCAAACTTTAAATCTGGTAACATAGAACGAACATACAAACAATAATTATGAAGATCTAGTAACCAAACAAGCCTCACTTGATTTATTTAAGATTGCATCCAGATCAGTCCATTTCGCAGATTGAGTGAAAAATCGTTTATCAGTTCATTAACGAATTGAAAATAATTTTCTCCAGTTAGACGTTGTGGTAAAAAGTGAGTTCCAATAATGCTGTCTGCTGGTACTTCCATCGAAACATTTAAAGAGAAACCGACCTGGTTTCTAGACGGTCTCATACAATGTGAATGATTGTGAGTCCACTCATGCATACTATGATAATTAAAAATGCCACCCCAATCTTGTGTGGGGGGGGGGGGGCAAAACGAGGAGGTGGTTAGGTTAGAAGCAGTTAAACATTCATTTCTTAAGAATTCCATCCCAATCTTGTTGGGGGCCGAAGCAAGGGAATGGTTAGGTTAGAAGCAATTAAACTTTCATTCATTGTTTATTGACTACCACCACAATCTTGAGGGAGAAGCAAAGCAAGGGGGTGGTTAGGTTAGAAGCAGTTAAACATTCATTTTTTTAAAATTCCACCCCAATCTTGTGGGGGGCCAAAGCGAGGGGGTGGTTAGGTTAGAAGCAATTAAACATTCATTCATTGTTTATTGAATTCCACCCCAATCTTGTGGGGGGCCGAATTGAATGAATAAATTCATTCATGCTTGCGCGAGGTCAATGTCCTCCAAGTGATTTAGGGAAATTGGGTTGTGGTACTGTCGGTTGGTACACTGTCGGGGAATAGAAGGAACGTAGCCGCGATGTTATGGTGTCATGGCAGTCGGTGTGCTTGTAAAGCGTCAAATTCGTCGATTTTCAAAGTTGTTTTAAAAATTTCCAAGTATTTGGCGTCGGAGAGGCCTTCCGCAGGTATCTTTTGATTTTCTGAATGGATATACACGTATTGGTAAGGTTGAATTTTAACTGTAGAAGTTAAACTCTAGGGGTAGCTATATCGAACTGTTACCCAGATTTTTAAGGAACATTTTGTAAAATTTGTTCTTCTGGTTCAGGGTTAAGATGTTCGCGGAACACTAGCATTAATCGGTTTGGTATCCCTCGATCTGTCTCTCTCAACCGCCGATCCAATTTTCTAAATACATTTGCTGATACTTGGCGACGATTTGGAAACCTTCTTAAGTATTCAGCTGTAGCAGCATTATCATTTCCTTCGCAAACCTAATAAACCCAGTACATATCGGCATATTCGTTGAAACTAAACTTAATTCTTACCACTAAATGGTTCGAATGAGAAAATAAAATTATGGCAGATTTAGAATGACAACAGTAATTGGTAGTGATAATTTATTGAATAAACATCTGCTTGTACAGCATTGCCAATAATAAGATTTTAGCTGAAAGCATCAATTTTCAGTTCAATAAAATACAAAATTTTAGAATTTGCAGTTATTTTACAAAATCTGTTGATAATATCCTTTTATAACATTGCAAGAGCGAGGTGTAACCGATGCGGATTTTTCATTCTTGTTCGGAATTCTCAACTTTGAATGGTTCATGAGGAAAGAAGAGACTTCCACAAACATCTTCGCACAGGACTTTTCTTTTTAGTTTGCTAAACTGTTCTGCCAATTGTCGAACACTCTGTATATCTAGTAAACTGAAATCTACTTGGAAGCTTTGGGCATAAGCCAAGGGTGAAAACAATAAGTAAAAATGCAGGTTTATTACAAACTTCAGAAAAAATGTGTCGTGGAAACATTCCATTTAATGAAATATAGAGAAATATAAAGGTTGAAGACACATAGGGGCTACTGAGTGATGGATAGTAAATTCTCCGAACAAGAAATTTTTAGTTTTCTGACAATAGGATCGATTAACTAGGAGTGAAGGTACAAAAGCCAAAGAACTACAAAATAAAATCCAACAAAAGAAATATTTTCAACTTTTTGCAAAGAGGTTCATATAGAAAATCTGGTGGTCAAGGAATTTGTATCAGATTTGTCATTTTCAAATCATACATCTTCCTTATTTAAATTTAAAAAAGGTTCTATCGTTGGTCATTTAGATATTGACAATTATCGTAGTTTTATTTATTTCCTCATGGCAAAAATAGCTTTGGCAAGACAGGTAACAAACCTGCAGTTTCTCTCGACTATTCTCAGGCTCATGTAATAGACAATGGTCAGAAGTTTAATAGAACAGAGCATTTGGTTTAGTGCTTTTTGTTATCCAGTACTATCAAGTTAAGTCCAATGTTACGGTTGTTGTCGTACGCCACAAAATTTGATAGATGACATGAACGTGATTATGAAAGATGTGAAAGGCTCTGTAGCATATTGACAACTCATAGTTTCGGGAGCTCTAAATTGGTTTAGCTTCATTTATATGTTCAGGCTTTATGTAAAGTATTTTTTGGAAACCTTCCCTTCATTGCCTAGAAAAACATCCCTTTTGAAATGCCAAAAAAATGTTTAAGAGTTTCTAGAACACAAAATGTATGTTTTCAAAATAAGCAATAGAGCACGCGTTTGCCGTTATCTAAGTCACATTGAGACGATTATTTGTTGACGTTAGCATTGCGTTTGTTGTCCACCTGTGTAAACATAAAATAGAGGCCATTACAATGTTAGAAATTTGCTAATTCGCTTTAGTGTTTTAATCTTAAAGGGTATTCCGTGCACTGTGTGTGATGTCTTTTCTGTTATTGTTTCTTCTTTGTTTATCCGAGTTCCGCGTAGTGTCCGTTCGGGGCAGACGTCGGCAGTGGTTCCTCCAGGTCTTTTCCCAATGCTTTGCGTGTGGCGTGTCCTGTTGCAGCTGCTTCTGGCGACCTTTGGAGCCAGTGTCCCTTTTCACCCGCGTACGTCGCGTCGTTGCCTTGGGGAAGAGGTGTGACTATTGGCGCGGGTGTTTGATTTCACGTGCTCTCCCGGGTGTCGGCACTCCGAACGCGTCAGTATGTTTGCGGCCCCGAAGTTCTTTTTGCCACTGTCCCCGTTGGCGCCTAGAGGCCGTTACCGAGCTCCTCCCCTACATCGCGCGAGTAACGGTTTGCTCCTGAAAACCATTTGTATGCCGCATCACCACCAACATTTTTTGCAAATGCTAGTTCTCCTTCTGCGACCGTTGTTCACTTCTTCTCCAACACCTGGACCACCAGAATGAACACCGCCCGCGACAGCCGATGGATATCTAACCATATTCATTGCCCCTGTCGCGGACACAACATCGGCCATCTCAACCATTCAACTACATCGGTACATCACCATCTCGGCTATGGGCACCAAACAACCAACAACAATTTCGTCAACATAGAGGTCAATGACCTCCACAACAAAAAACTTCGCCTTCTCCAACCAACACCGCCTCAAAACATCCACCGACGCGCCAAGCCGCACCCGCACCCGAAAATGGCTTCTACCTCACTCCAATAACAACCACCATCAATGAAGGCTGAAAAAGTGCCCAGGCACTTATAACGGCCAATAACATTGATATCATCATCATTATCTTCGTTTACCTGATGTTATACCTTTATTTATTAATTACTGACTTTTTACTGCACCATGATTTAAGAGCGTGTATGTGTGTGTGTAGTTTGTGCATAATTGAGGAAGGTCAAGGTAATAAATTTTCAGATGTGATACTAGCAGTAATTAATTGTTCAGATGTCTTTAATGCAAATGTACGAAATTAGGATAGATTAGTTCTGTACTTGAAAACAATAAACTAAGAAAATAAATAAAAACAAACTTCAATAAGTTTTAATCTTTATTATGGTATGAAGTCATTTTAAGCAATCTTTCTGGAAACTCATCCCTTATTCAAAAGAAGGCTCTGTTTAAATTAAAAATGATATCAGTGGGCATCTCTAGCCATCAGCTATTAGCCATCAAATTCTTTTCAACTGTTTCGATTTCATCTTGTATTTAGTTATGAAAGAACGAGGAGAGTAAGTTTACCGATTTACTAAAGTGTTTAGAATTCAAAGAACCTACAATAGCACACTTAGGGTTACCGTGTGAGAGAGGAAGAATATCACTAACGGGTATACCTATTTGAGGATGGTGAAGCTGTGAGAATATTTCCTACTTTGAAATTAGCTGAGGAGTACAATACGGCGTCAAATCGCCATTTATGACAAGACACTGCCAAATCAAGTAATACCTGCAGATGTAAGGAAATCTGGAAGATTTTCACAGAATTTTAAGTTAGTGGTTAGTTCACGAGTAATGTGGAGAAGAAATATTTCTGGCAGTGAATGATTGGTTAATGGTATTTTTATAAATCTAGTAAATTGCCTACAAAGGTTTTAGTCAAATCTGATGATCCGACTGGTGAATTGAGATCGAGGAATGATCAAGAGTTTACGATGATATAGAAAGGCGTATGCTTCCATTAATACTAACAATTATAAGTCGGACAGTAATTGAAATCAAGTAAAAATTTAAGAAATTTACACAGTTCTAAAGTAAGAGAAATGGAACAATTGAAGAACTTGTTCAGACCGAGCCTGCCTTAAATTATCTTTTTTTATTTTGAGTTTTCTCACTAAAAGTTACACAATAAATGTCATTTATTTTTAAACAGCGTTGCAGAATGTTAATGTGGTAACACCAGCAAAAAAGTAACGAGTCGCCATTATCCATTCATATAGCTTAAGACCTTCTTGGACACTTCTACATGTGAAGCAATGAGAAATTTTTCCATTGTTGATCTCACCTCACCAACAAAGAGAGTCACGAGCCGCCACTTTTTTTAATCAATACTAATTTAAAATAAATGTTTTTCCAATTTGTGTATATTTTGAAGGCATTATGGCAAAAATGAATTTCTTCTTGTTTATTTTAACTTCAAGACACGTTCCCTTTCCCTTACCGATACAAAAAACGTACAATAATAATTAGCAGGATATTCTTAAAATGGGAATGATTAAATTCTTTTGGTAAATAAACGAAAGAGATATCTTTCAGTTATTTCTATTGTCTGGAGAAACTAAACGATATTCAAAATTATATTAAAAGGTGCAAACTAGTCAAAAGTCAAACTTTTTGTCTTAGGTCTACTCTTGATATCACATAACTTCATTTCCACTGAATATCGATTAAAATTTAAAAAAAAAAACAGGAAACTTAAATAATTATTTCAGATCACAAAGGCATTTGTTTCGATAGAAACAAACAGAAAAAGTTCCATTTATTGAGATAAACAATTATTAGTTTTATCTTGTCAAGCCCTACTTATAACAAAGTAAACGATACCCTACTATTAATTTAAAAATATTACTAGAGTCGAGAAGATTTATATAAAAAAATTTAATTTTTAAAGTCTCCATTACGCTTATTTCAAAAAAGAAGGAAAAGAAATTTAAATATTTTAATCTGATAATTACTAAAAGTTATAATTATTCTTTGCAGATCCTTTTCTTTCTCTAAAATACTGTAGCTAATGCCATATTATTAATTTCAATTTTAATTGAGAAAATCTTTCATTATTGCTATTGTACATAAACGCCTACTAGAACAGTTACAGACGATGCGTAGGAAAAGCCTTTCATAGCTGCCTTATACAATTCAAAAAACTTTGTCTCATTAGTCATTTAAAATTGAAGTCAGCGCGGATTTTAACGGATTCTTAAAATTCCTTTTATCATCTTGTTTTAATAAATCAGGCACGACTACGAGCTTACTTCAAATAAATTTTATGGAAGAAAGAAAATATTCTGTTAAGACATAGAGAAAAAAAATCTTATTTACATAATATACTACAAGCAAATACTATGACCTTTTCAATGATAACAGCATTGCCTTGAGGCTCAATTTATATAAAAGAATATGAAAGCTAGCGAAGGCTATTTCTCATTTATCTACCCCCAACGACCAAACGCATCAACTTTTTTGTCTAGAACTTGACAGATTCATGTTTATTGGACCAAAGTTTCTCGGAAAAATCTTTCAATAAAGTATTTTCCCCTCTTACATTGGATTTATTTTTTAGAAACACACTAAACAATTTTTCTCTTATTTCGGGAGATACTTTTAACAAAGGATCTTAACAATTAAAGTTAGAAATTTTAAAACATTGTTAATATTGCTTTTAACGCTTTGCTATTTATGAATAGGGTCAACAAGGGTATTGTTCTTGTTCTTTCTTATCTCTTCATATTGAACTTTCGGGAACATTCAATTTCGTTCCCATCCAACTTAGTTTGAAAACAGCCTGTCCTAATTACACAGTTTCGGTCGCTTTTTTAGAGGTAAACAAAGGCTTTACTGTGCCAAGTTAAAATGATATATTTTTTGCGTCTCACCATGTCAAGTTTTTACTATATTGAATTCTGTATTCAATTTCACTTTTCATAAAATATAAATTGAAAATGACTATGATAGACTTACCTCTCTTTTACAATCTTCTATCGTCCTTTTTCTGACCCTAGAACCATTCCTACATCTAGTGGGCACGGGGCATTGCTCCAAGGAGCTCACCATACCTGGTGGAGGTCGATGTACACGCCAATACGCTCTTTCTTGCGAGTCACTTACAATTTTATCCCCCTTTTTCAGCACTTTCGCCAACTTCACCTGAAAATAACAAAGTCATTTCTCTTTGTATTCTCTTCCTTTCTTATCTCATTTATTCAAACATCAAACGATCATAAATTCGCGAAAAACGCTCCCATAGGTTCCAATTAAGGATATCTTAAAAATCGCACGAGACATTTAACGCATTCACGAACCTTTTTCTTGGTTGACGAATGATTTTTATTTCTAAAGTTTAACACTTTTACCATATTTTCTAGATTTATTTGCAGAATGGATGCGTATATGAATAAGGTGTACTTTTAAATGATACCAAACTTAAATCGACGATTATGCAAAACTGAATGAAAATGATCTGACCGGAAGTGTTTGGTTATATTTTATCAGAGTATAAGGAAATACATTGAAGATTAAAAATAAATTATCTGCGTCATCGTATGAAATATAAATTCATGGACGGTGCACATGTTTAATGTATGTCACATATGGTCGATTTACACACATTGCTCTTTTCAGGAAAAAAAGAAAATACAATGCGATATGCCATACATCTCTAAAATATGTGTAAAAATAGTATAACTGGAACAAATACGATGTTGTATTAGAAGTCTTAAATATTGTGTAGAATAAAAAAGTCAGTGTTAATGTGAAATTCTGAACGGAACTTTATATACAGCGTGGTTCAAATTTATATAATACGCTCGGGTGTACTTCTAGTGCACTGATAAGCTCAAAGACTCTAATGTCATTCTCCTACTTTACCTTTTTTGAACAGTTATTTATATCAAGACAAGTATTTTCTTTGACACAGCATGTACTGAATCAATCTAATAACGTGGTTAGTACCTGTGATTTCTCTAGCGACTCTCATTCTAGAACTTCTATTTCTGTTTCTTTTTTTAACTTTTCTGAAATGAAAGTATGATGTTGTCCTCATTGGGCTAACTGTCTTATAGCTCTTGAAATAAACTGTGGTTATATGACTATTTAAATTTGAATTTGCTCGTTCATGTTTTTCACCCTTTGTAGTTTCTAGGATGCACACGCATCATAAAAGGACTAAAACAAAAACTAACGGAATTGCTGAAAAACACGAGAACAATAGTCCATCCTCTCCGTTAAGAAATGGACGTCCGCCGGGCCGCGAAAAAGAGATAATACTGCAGCCGAATGCTTACTACCTCCAAAACAGAGCAAACCTGCTCTGCAATTGGTAATCTAGGAGCTTGCAGTCGGATACCAATCAAAAACCAAAAGAGGAAAATGATGGAAAGCACGGAGGAACCATAACCCAATGCGTACTACACGAAACTGTAATTTTGATACTGCAACTGGCATCGGCTAGTTCTTAATAGAAACCAGAACTTTTTAGGCCAAACGTGATTGTTCTTCAAGCAAAGCTCAACTCGGGCCAAAACTTTGTGTTCTTTTTGAACCTGTCTGGTATTAGAATAAATAAAAAAAAAAACGCTACATATGTGTTGGTTGGATAAGCAATAGATTTTCATTGATAGTCGAAGTTAAAGCAATATCTCTGTTAGGATGGCTTGCTCAAATCGATTGAATTAGATAAAACGGGACCCGAAATATAACAGGAAGAGAAACTACACAATTCGGAATTGAATACAAAACCCAAACGAAATTCAAGGAGGAAGAAAACTTTTTACTAGAGATGTATGGCATATTAAAATTAAGAAATATCAAGATCAAGAATCCGAAGACCTATTGTTACGCTATTGATTTCAGAAACACTGGAAATAAACTAGAGTTAAGGAGCAGAGACAATTCGCAGTAAGGAATCATTGAAACTGTAGAAGAATATGAGATGTAAACGAAGGATATACTACTAGCTACCAGAGCTTTCGTTTTGCTTGACACTCACTTATCTTGCAATGCATTGCTATCTGAACTAAACCAGAGTATGTCTGCATGAGTATTGTATATTAAGATCAATAGAAGACGACCTCAAAAGCGGGTTAAGTCTAGTGTTTCTGAGTCATTTCAACATATTGGTTTGTTGTTATGAATTAACGTATATCGAGCCAGGGACAGCCTGAACCGGATGCGGAGATACTGTACCCCGGGCCTCGGCGACGTTTTAGGTCTCAGAAAAGATATGAATGATTGCCTCAATTTTATCAGATATAACAGTATATATCTTATCAAGTTAATTTAAACATAGAAAAAGATTTTTAGGTTACGGTTTTCTAGACGGAGTTGAATGAATACAGAGCACGTTTAGGGAACGCAACTGTTGAGTTTTAGCTCTGGTTAGTACTCTATTTTAGAAAAAATGTATGAACGCTTCGAATAAACAAAAACGCGTATACACCTTGAGTTTGAGGTTAGATAGCATTTTCCTAACTAAATACAATATCAAATTCTTTGATGCCAAGGTTATCCCACAGTTGAGTTGTTGAGTTTTCGTTTAGGAAAATGCTGTTGCTCAACTCTTTCAACTGTTGCTGACAGTTTGTTTCCCAAACGCGCTCATTTCCGCGATTTAGTTAATGACGTGGTAACGAAGTACTGTAGAAAGTGGTTTAAGTTATATTTGAAATCATACTTCAATCGCATTACTATTTCTTGTTTGAATAACTATTATATCAACCTATGTGATTACCTCTATGAATACCGTCAAGTCAAAATCGTGCCTAAGTGATAAAATCCTGCGGTGACCTCTCTACATGAGTAAGACCGGAAGCTTAAGAACCTTAGTTTGTGATTCTCTCCAGCTTCGATAATAAACGGCTTTCAATTAAAATTCAAACAAAAGCTTAATCTCAAAATGCTATTTCCAAGACTCGAGACAATACTTTTCCAAAAATGTTTTGGGAATTTTGTCTTGAGAATTTTCGGGCCAAACATTCTAATTAAGACAAAAAGATCTGACTTTCCCACTATTGCTTAATCTTGGAATGGGTCAGTTTCAGAGTTTAGCAATTTCCAGGTGGAATCTCAATATGACAAAAGCGGCATTTAGTTCAGTATATGCTGATTACATAAATATAATAGAAAAATACTACGATGAGGTAAGAGAAAGGTATAGAGAACTCATAAAAAAAACCAAAGAAGTTAATTAATGTTAAAGAAACCAAGTTTTTTATAGTCAGGCGAATGAATAAAACCGATCGTTGCATATAATTTAGACAGTCAAAGAGTTTAAATATTTTGATAGCATGATAAACAACACCAATAAAATTAGACAAGGAATACTAGCTAAAATATTGAGCAGCAATCTAGCAACACGAGCTCTACAAAAAATGCTCAACTTAAATTCTTGTCAAAAAACCTTAAGCTGGAAATATATGACATATTATAAGACTAGTGGAATATGGATGCAAAACGTGGTGCCTGACTCGAGAAGACCAATAGCGTTTTCGAAAATAAAATTCTCAGGGGAATCTTAGAATCCTATGAAGACCAATAAGGCAAAAGAAAAATAATGCAGGAATGAAGAAATCCAAACCATCACAAGACTATACTAGACAGGATTTTGCAAAGCCATAGCATTTGTGTCGTGATTGAAGAACATAAGACTGTTGAAGCTGGGTGTGTAAATTTTAATCTACAGGAAATTCCCAGTAGCATATTCTAGGTTGTACAGTAGTTGCAACTCCAGGTCATTTATTTCTAAATAGAACATAATTTTCTTTATTGTTGATTGGAAACATACAATGTTTGTGTTTTTAAATTTCGAGATGTTCTATAAGATTTGGAAGGAGTGAAGAAACTGAGGTACGCAGGTGGGTTGAATAAGAAAAGAAAGCCTTTGTAGGAGCTAGAAGGTTTTTCTACAACCAAGAACATGAACCTATTAAAGGTAAAGCAACATACCATTGTACTGAGGAAGCCTTGGAGATTATTAATTCACTTCTGGAATTTGGATTCCAGCCTCTTAAAAGCAAACGCATCACACCAATCGCAATACATGTCGATGGGTCGTACTTTTAAATTGCGTTTGAAGATATCATTGGGTACTTAAAAACATTTATTTATCAAACAGATGTAAGTTATAAAAACAAACTACATATTACGTGAGTCAGAACATTCCAACAGCAGCAAAAATCCTTGAGTCGTGAAATCTTCGCCATAATTTCACATTAATAGGGTTCAAAAATCTGATTAGATTAGATTAGTTAAACGGGCAAATTAACGTTGGTACAGTTCAAGTAAGAGTATTCATCTTTTCCACAATAAAATATATTTGACAATGCACAAAAATAGTTTCCATTTGTTCAGTTTTTCTGATCACGCAATCTACACTTCTCTTGTGCTTCTCTTTTAGGAAAAATATTGATTGTGAAATCCCAAACCTTTTTCAATTCGACTAGTGCGTCAGTTACGACGCCATAACACAGCAATTACATCATCTCGTTTTAAAATGCATGCAACAGCCTATAACACAAGCTCAATGTTTGAAAAGCTTTACATTAAAGTTGTCCAATGCAACAGTTTAGGCTTTCTCGCTGACTAAATTTTCAGAAAAGCAATTAGGTGACACACTCTTAACAATTTTTATCTCAAGGAACTTTGGTTTTCTAACAAATTCAAATTACTAGAAGTTTGGTAGAAAATGATTTTATCCAGAAATTATTATTATTATTATACTATGTTCAGAAAGTAAGTTCATTTTCTATTTCCCGCCGTTGCAGCGATGCGATCGCAGTTCCGCGCATGCGCGGCAATGACCTTGTATCGTTACTAAGCGATTGACGCCATTTTGAGTTAGTTATCTGCTGTTATCGTGTCACAGTGCTTGTTTATAATGGCAAAGGTAATTGAAAATTCCGCCGATTGCGAGATTAGATCAGTGATTCGGTTTCTCAATGCGAAAAATTTGAAACCAGTGGACATTCATCAACATCTCTATGAGGTGTATGGACAGAATGTAATGAGTTATTCTATGGTTGTGAGATGGGTAAAAAAATTCAACAATGGCCGTGTAAACGTGCACAATGAAGGAAGAAGTGGACGTCCATTATTAGTTAATGATGAACTTGTTCATGCAGTGAATGAAAAAATTAGAGGAAACCGTAAGTTTACGATTTCTCTTCTTTCTATGGAATTTCCCCTAATTTCACGATCCTTTCTTCATGAAATTGTTCATGACAAACTGGGATATCGAAAGCTTTGTGCACGCTTGGTACCGAAAACTCTTACCGAGGATCACAAGAAAAAACACCTAGGTGCTGCTCTTGAATTTTTGACTCGTTATCACAATGACGGGGACCATTTCCTTAACAGTATAGTGACTGGAGACGAGACTTGGGTAACCTATGAGACACATGAGACAAAACGGCAATCGATGGAATGGAGGCACACATCGTCACCAGCAAAGACAACATCGAAGCCGAATTTGACAACCCGGAAAATCATGTGCACAGTGTTTTGGGACAGATGTGCTGTTCTTTTAGTGGACTTTCTACCACGGGGCGAAACAATTACCGCTATAGCTTACTGTGATACGCTAAGGAAACTGCGTCGTGCAATTTAGAATAAGCATCGTGGAAAGCTCACTAGCGGCATTTTGTTGATTCATGACAATGCTCGCCCCCACACTGCAAACCTTACACAGCAACTTTTGACTCAATTTGGATGGGAACAATTTGACCACCCACCGTATAGTCCGGACCTTGCTCCCAGTGACTTCTTCCTGTTTTTAAGCCTAAAATCAAACCTCGCTGGCAAGAAATTCAATGACGACGATGAGATTAAAGAACATGTTGCAACTTGGTTACAGTCACAGGCGTCAACGTTTTATGACGAAGGAATACAAAAATTAGTGCCACGCTACGATAAATGCTTACCAAAACGGTGGTAGCTATGTTGACTAATAGTTTTAAGTCTACAGATTCTTTTGCAATAAATTATTTTTCCTAATATACATTTGTTTTATTTTACCAGTAAAAATGAACTTACTTTCTGGACATAGTGATATTATCTCAACTCTGATTTTTTTGCGTTCTAACCATCTTTTCTGTCGGTCTTTGTTTGTCTCTTTACTTTTTTTGATCATCGATTTTGATTTTGCAGAATTACGTAGTTGAATTGAGTTTTCCGTTTCAGCACACTAAACAATTTTGATCTTCCAGTATATTTCCTCATTTCTCATTAATTCATTATTATTTAGGACTTGTAGATCTTTGGAACTTATTTTATAACCTGCTGTTTTACAGTAAAAATAACTTTAAGGTCAGTCATTTGAAGAATATCGTGATACATACATTTTTTCTTGTATTTATCTACTCTTTATAATGTCAGCGACAGATACTTCCAACCAATCTTAAAAGTTCTTTGTGTATTATAGAACCAAATAATACACAAAAAGATGCCGAGATGTCGCTTTGCTTTGCTTTAAACCTGTCTTTTAAATACAACATAATCTAACATAACTTCTAGAGCAGTTTGAAGTCCAATTTCCAGTCTAGTAAAAACTCGCGCTAGGAAATTGTACGACAAAATTCTGAGCGAAAGTGAAAAATGCATAATAATGGATAACAAAGCTTATGTCAAACGTGACTATGAATCTTTACCAGGGCTCCAATTCTACACTGTGGATATAGGAACAGACGTACCCAACTCAGAAAAGTCAATATCTTGTGAAAAATTCAAAAAGAAGATATTAGTCTGGCAGGTCATTTGTGAGTCTCTCTCTATTTTTTACCTAAAAGAATCTGAATGCTGAAATTTACCTTAAAGAATGTCTACAGAAAAGATTGTTGCCCTTTATTCAAAAGCATAAAGGTCAAATATTATTTTGGGCTGATCTGACTTCGTGCCATTACTGTTTTTCAGTAGTAGACTGGTATCACAGACATAACATCGTATTTGTTGATAAAAAAATTAATACCTTAAACTGCTTAGGAATGCGGGCGCAAAAATGTCAAACCTGCTAAAGACTTAACAAACTTCAAGAGAAACTGGAATCAGGTATGCAAAAGCGTGAAAAATTTTGTTGTCTAGAACCTAATGCGGCATATTAAAAAGAAAGCCTTTGCAATCTTCTTCTAAAATAATTGAAATCTAAGTGTGTAGTTAGTGCAAATAGTCCTTATTGCATAAATTTGGTATAGAGTCTGATTCATTAATAACAATTTATTATTTTGCACTGACGGCTAGAATCCAGCTATTTTTTGACCACTCTATTTTTCTAGGTAGGTAGAAAACTAAGAAAGCTCGCATTGGCGCCGCATCCTATCGAGCAAAATGCCAAATGTGATGCTATACAGGCTGTCTAGAATTTTATAGAATATAGGTAATTCCTGACAGTAATTAATAATTCTGTAAAAGCAATAAAGATGAAGAGCATCTTTGATTATCCTTGTTACTAGACATTTTGACAAAGACAAGCTGTCTTTGTTTAAATTTCAAATTGTATTACTGTCATTGTCTAAACATAGAAGTCATATGCTACAAAATTATAGGCAATCGGTATATTTATTTTCAGCTAGACCTGACTATGGTTTTTTATCTTTACTGACTGTGGTTAGTAACTTATGTATATTTTTCTAAACTTCTGATATAAGTTCTAACCCCAATAAAAAGTGCTGAGAAGTAATTTTATGTTAATTACTTGGATTTAAACAAACAGCGCAAAATGCTTGGAAAAAAACCACTGTAGGAATTTTAACTTGTTTAAATAAAGAAATGTTATGTTTTTCCAGCTCAAATATTCATCTAAATGTTTTATCATTCTGTAACTAGGACTAAAAACATAGTTATGTCAGTTTACATTACCAACAAATGTATTTTGATAAGTAACTTAAGTCACGCAATCCTTCAGGTTAACATTAGTTTACGGTATTTGTTATTACGACACGTTCTGCAAACAAAAAAGTACTTTCAGTATGAATACGTAAAGAAGACAAAGTTCACGATTTTCCTGTTTCCTGATATAGGCTAGATGATACTTTATGAGTAAAAAAATCACTTTTTCTTCCACTCTTATATTTTTTATATCAAAAGGATGCATCGAAAAACTGAATTTAAATTTCCTTCTTAAAAGAGAAATAGGCCTACAAAGGAATGATAAAAGATATCACCTAAACTTGTCTATCCTCTCTTCCGTGAAAATTTTAAAACGTCTATAGACTATCCTTATTTTTGTAAATACATTTTATCATGCAAGAAACATTTTTTCTTGCAAATTGTATCAATTCTTATAAGAGAAGAGACTTGTAAAAAGCAAGTAAATAACGCAATTTTTTTTTGAAGGATAAGAGCTAAATTTATTTTAGTAAAGACTTTAGAGGCCAACATTTTCAAGCTACTATCTGCTAACAGAGGAAAATTTCCCCCAAAGAAGGTTTCATAAAAACTCTGAATACACGACATAAAGTTTTATTACTACGCAAAACAAGACGATTAAGCTCGTTTTACTTGTATTCCAAAGAATTGTATTCTTTGCTCCCGCTAAAAACATAAAACAATCAGTTAATGTAGATCAATAAAATGTATTGAGTAATAATTAGATCCAAAAACCAATTTATCTTTAATTGTTTTCGTCAAATGGAATTCGTCAATAATTCGAAACGAACATTTGTTCCTGGAGGGAACAAAATGAACGTGAAATAGCATAGATGCGTGGGATAAAATACCTTATATACTCGATTTTAGTACGTGGTTAGCTGTGAGTAGGAGTACTAGAGCAAAATTAATCACGTCTTGAATTTAAATGCCAAAATTCATTCTTAACAGATAATGAGTGCTGTGCTGACTGGATTACTTGCTTTACGGTATTTCGAATTTAGTATTCATTTTAATTGCTTGGAAGGTTAATATATCTGGAGTGAAACACCACCATTTGCGTAGCTAATTATATCTCTAAATTTTTCATGCCATTAATTTGAACTCAATTAATCCCAATGGCCTCTGGCGTAACCTATATAAACAGAAGCAGTTAGAGACCCAAGCACTAACATTAGGGACAACTTTGTAAATGCTCACGTTTTTATTAATGGAAATAGTACATTATCTCTTTTAGCTCTTTAAGTAGACAAATCTAAAAAAGGAATTAACAAACATGAAGATTTTAGTTCGCACTTTATTATGTCATTTTGAGAATTTTAAGCCAAGTAGTGTCGCAAATTTAAGTGATCAGTATACAAGTCACGTGGGTGACCTTCTTATTCTCTGGATCTATCGCTTTTCGCCTCTAGGGCGTTCTTATCTACCCGTTTCACCCTTTCATGTCTCTTGCCATAATTTTTACTTTTTGTAGTGTTGCCTTGGTTAGGCAAGGAAGAGAAATGGTTTTACCTCTTTCGAACCTTACACTACTAGAAGTAGGGCCTTGATTATTACTTTGTCAAGTGTTTCTAATTAAGAGCAACCCTGTTTTAATACTTTCTTATGTAGCAATCGAAACTCGTACAAACAGTTAGGCTTTAAGTTTAGTTAGTCCCGAGGGACTAACTTGTAATACAATAAAGGAAAAGACTAAAGTTTGTTAGACATGCTGTAGGTATAATTAAACCAGAAGTGTGTAAAATGAAAAAAATAACCTTGTTGTCAATTTTAGAAAGTGGTGATGCTTATGATGCTTTTGAATCTTATTTTCTACCGGTTCTTGGAAACATCAACAGTTTGGTGTAGGATATGTCTTTGTGCGGTATCCGAAACAAGACCTGTAAGAAAATTTCTTGAACATTATTGACCTTGATATTAATAAGACGAACATGAACCAAAACAAAAATCTTCCGTGGATTTAATTAGTAAATCCAATATTCCTAACTAATTGATGTTGTAGCAGAAACAAGTCAAGAAGTCAAAAGCCTTTATTTAGTTGTTAAATCTGAAAAATATCCCTAAAGGTAGCATTGATAGGAAGAATCCTGAGAACATTCACAACATTGCACTTTTAGTTCTCTTAAATCAAGAACTACACATCACAATAGCGGAAATGCATTGAAACTGAATAAAGAAAAAAATAAGACTTTATTATGATAGCAATGTTAATGCTAGCTTCCTTATAAAATTGACCAAGTGTTAATGTTTCAGAAAAAAGGTGATCTAGTATGGTCTCCAAGAGATGCAGTTGACCAAGAACCAAAAAAGAAAAAAATGAAGATCAGTACACTAAAATGTATTACACACAAAATACTCATGAGTAACATTGTTTGCTAAATTCCATGAAATATTTGTCCATGACGTATGGATTAACCCTTTCTACTCTTCCGCCCATGACAAGCACATCAATCACAAAAACAGCAAAAGGAGACTCTGATGTAAATAAGTAGCCTGCCAAAGATTAAGCTGTGACCTTTTCAGTGCAATACTCTATGAAAATAACTTCAGAAAAACATATGTCAACAAACGGCTTATTTTTGTAATAGATTTAAAGTTAGTCCAAATCACTTTATTCGAAAAAGGTTTCTAAAATTTAAAGAATAAATCACAACCGTCCTGATAATCAAGTTAACCAACGTCGAATAACTGGTTTGTAATATGAAATGGTAAACATTTTCAATTTTTGTTTGTAATCGTTTAGTGAGATACATAAACGAAAAGGTAATATACAGGGTGAGTTTTTTTAGATGTTTAATATGGGGATCTCAGAAACTAGCGGAGATAGAGAGACGATTGAACGGGAAAAGAATTGCAGTTTTACGAGTTCAATATAATGGCTAACTAGATATCTTGCAAAAACAATTTTTTTGTTATTTTGTTCGGTGCCTATGGCTCTGTTATTATCGACTTTAGAAAAAATGTGTAAAGGAGAAAGTTGCAAGTAATTATGTACTTAATAATACAGTCTAACCGAATTTTTTATTTAAGCTGTAATGTTTGAGTTATGACACAAGTTTATGTTTTTTCTAATGGAAACTATAGTCGGCCATGACTTTATAAAAAAGGCCCTTTTTTAACGATTCTAACGATATATCACTTGACATAGTTATTTTTATAAATAAATAAATTATGACCTTTTTTTCTTTTCATTTTCGAACTGTTCAAGTAGTAGGCTATGGAAACAATTGATAAATGCCCATTTCGTTTAATAATAAAATTCAAGCAAGTTATTAACACTTTTTAATTTCGAAATTACAAACGTAAATATTTTGGTGTGAAATATTTATTCGTTGGACTTACAATTTTAAATAAAAATAATAAGATATCTAGTTAGCCATGCATTTTTTCCGAAAAACAAAAAGCTCATTAAATTGAGCTCGTAAAACTGCAATTCTTTTCCCATTTAATCGTCTCTCTATCTCCGCTAGTTTCCGAAATCCTCATACTAAACATCTAAAAAAACTCACCCTATATAAAATATAACTAAATACATAAGTTTTTCCACTTATGTGTCTAATAAAAAGATAGAAGTTAACTTTAAAATTAACGTCTTTTCTCATTTTGTGTAAACGATTACAAAACATTTTGTTCGATACACGTGCGCTGCCACTTTTCAAACGGTCGGCCTTTTTTGCAGCACTATGGCGTGACAGCGTACTTGTATCGAAATATACTATTGAACGTTTTCAGCTATGGTAGTTGCTGTGTCATTACTACTTGTTGATCTTCGTGTGTCGAATTTATCGTTGTTCAATAATGCAAAACTGTACGAGATGGCGGAATTAGTTGATAAGCATTTTATTTATGAACGGGCAAATGTAAACAATACTGAGGCTCGTTGTCTGTATCGACAAATTCATTTCAGGAAATCTTTTCAGAAATACATAAACATCGGTGCAAAAATGATTCTTTAAAACCAAATAAAAAAACTGTAACACTTTACAAAAATTTTTTTTTGGGAAGAGTGTTAAGCTTTTTAATCTTTGTAAAATTATTCCGCAATCATTAATTCAAATCGAGATGCGTGGCGACCTCTATTGAGGAATAGGGTTGTAGAGAGTAGCTGTTTTCGCGGGGCAGTAATCTGCGTAATTTAGTTACGGGATAAGTTGCTTTTGCGCGTTGAGATCAGGGTGCGGTCGATGCCACATAGGGAGTGGATAGAGGAGCTTCAAAGAGGAAAAGTCCAACGCTGGTGGGAAAAAGTTTTGTGCGACGTCTTTCATAAAGATTTAGCTGTTGTGGCCCATGAAGATTATCGTTTAGTGAAGTGTCCTTAAGATACATCAGCGTAGTGCTGGATTTTATAAAGGCGCTGCCGTTAGAGCTTATTCTTTGGAAGTAGGGCTTCTTCTTCCTTGCGCTGTTAGGCGGAACTTGTTCAGTGGAATTCGTCGCCATTTTGTCCCTCCTTGCTGTGTGGATGCGGCCAGTCTACGAAGCTTCAAGTAAATAGATACGCAGTTACCCGTGTGGACAACGATTTGGATCGTACAGCTACGCAAGGTTAGTGTACACTCATTAATATCGTCCTTTTTATACCCCCTTGTGGGTTAAAGAAACAAGTGCATTCACAACCTGTTCAATGGAAAACAAACAAGGAAATTTCTCCTTGGCATTAGTGTAAACATTTATAACAACGGTTTCTAGTATACTCATTGTGGTATTCTGTTTGGTTCATTACTTATTTGTACGAATAAAGAATTTTATAATCCAGTAATGTTCAGCGTAAATTTGTAATGTAAATCAGTTTTAATTTTTTTATCATAATTATTTGGCTTGGTTTTAATTTGTTTGTATGACTTATTTCATTGTCGATTTTATTTAAATGAAATTAGATATTTCCTTTTCGTAAGATATATTAAGTGTAGTCGTAAGCTGTTTGAACGGCGTCGACGGGTGCCCACGCATTTGGCGTTTCTGGGAATCCCCTCGAGCGTCACTGGCCAGAATTTTGCTGCGCAGTAAGATCGAGCACGATTATTGACGTTTACTTTATAAGGATTTTGTTTTTGTATAATCAATAGTTTATTTGTTTTGATTTATTTGTATTTTTTCTGCTTGTTTTATATTATATAACCTTCCTTTTTTTTAATTTATTTTACTAATAGACTTATATTTCGGAAGATAGTTTTATTATTGTAATTGTATGCACTGGTTTGAGCGAAAATATCGAAGTCACCTAAGCATTTGATTAATTTGATCCAGTTATATTAAATTTCACTAATAAAGAATATACCGGATGACTCAAAAACCTTGACATACTGAGTGATCCAAAGAAAATGATTTTTTGATTCAATCTGAATATTCCAAATTTAATTAAAAATGTGAGTGAAAATACTTTTGTATAAGGCGGTTTAGCGCCTTGAGCAAGCTTTTGTTTCAGAAAGTCTAAGTAAGTATTTGTAAAGTTATTGCCGATTTAAGAGGGATTATGGTCCTTTTGAATCTTGTGATCTGGCTGAATACATAGTGGCGCCTTCTAATATACCGATTTTGAGCTATTTCAGTGGTAAGTAGGTATTTAGAACCTAGCCGTCTTCGATTGTTTGCTAGTCTGGATATCAGCGAACTTAGGTCTTCGTGCCTTTTAGTCGCTGATTATAAGCCTGTGCCTTAAAGTTTATTTTGGCACGTAACAAGAGTAGAAAATAATTAAACAATCTTGGTTAGAAAACTAATTGCAGTTGAAGGCATAAGTCGTCCAAGTGTCGGACGTACATTAAACGAGCAATTCATGTATTCTTTTCACTTACAACGAGTGCAAGACTGCATTTCTTATCAACTTTTTAAAAGAAAGTTGATTCCTTTACAAATTCTCCCAATAAACTGTTGGTCACCCAATAAAACTGGAATCACTAGAAATGGTGCGAATCTTCATAATAGTCACCGTTGTTCAAACAAAAATCCCCACCTTAATTTCGAGGATTGACATCAAGTCCCATTTTCGGTCAATGTGCGGTTGAGAATTCTGAAAGTTCGGCTCTTAGGACCAGTATTCTTACTAAACATGTAAAGTAAATAAATAAAAGTTTTTTCAATAACTAGCTACTACTGAGGCTGCCTGTACTGCTTAAAAACGATAGAATTTGACAAATAATGAAACCGTAGCGTTAGTAGTCATTTGAAAAATTTGTTTCCATTAAGACAACTTTAATAGAAAATTTTTCAGAGCAAATCATTACATCCGATGACACTGATTTATTTTCACTTACTAAACGAAACCGAAGGCTTTCACGGCCCGAGTCATTAATAAATCGACCTCTTTTGAGATTAGATCGTGTCATTGTTGAAATATTATATGCACTTTCATAATGATCTTCTTCAGGAGACTAAAGGAGAGCACGATAATTCATAATGTGAACCAAGCTTCTTTGACACGGTCTAATCTTGAAAAGCGTTGATTTATAAAACACACCTAAGTAGTTAGGAAGCAATGGAAATATCTAGTCAGCTATAATAAAATTTTGGGCTTAGTTACTTGGGATTGAGAGAGAATAAATCACCCGTACTCTTTTCGCAATGCTCTATCGTCAACAAGGATATTCAGGTTTACAGAAGTATTACAGAGAAAATGTTCTAGAAAAGTATGCTTTTTGGGTTGCGAATATCTCCCAGCATAGACCTTTCCCGGCGCAGATTTTTCCCGGCACGGATCTCTGCCGGCAAGTATATCTCCCGGCTTAGATTTCTCCCGGCGTACACGTAAAATTGGAGTTTCGACTACGCTTAGTCCACAATATCATGCCTAACCTCTAACCTAAGCTCTAACCTAACCTCTAACCTAATCTCTAACCTAACCTCTAACGTAACCTTTGACACGTTGAAGGACACTAAAGCCGTACGGCGTCCATTGTGGCGTGCTCGTTATGACAGAACGTCTTACGGCGTCCAAAGGTATATTGTAAAAAAGAGGCAGAACGTCTATCGACGTCCCATTTCCAATATAATGTTTAAGATGCATGATTACTGCCACAACCAGCACGATTTATATTAGAGTAGTGCCGTTCTTTTACGAGTTAAGCGGTTTGCATTCTAACCCTTCACGTCTTTGACCTGCCCCGCCCAATTTTTACACGACGCCGATCAACGTTGTACGCCCCATAAAAATGCATTTAGTTGCACTTTTGGTGTCACAGTGATCACGTTCGCGCTCTGATGTGCTCTTTTTATGCAGGAAAACACCACGTGCTACATAGTTTTTCATTTGTAACGTAGTTCTTACTTACTTTTTTAGTAAGGTTATGTTATAGGTTTTCAAAATATGTTCCAAGTCTCAGAGATTGTTTAGTATAGATTCTCGACTTATTAATTTCATTCTTTTTAGATAAGTGTTAATGATCCTTACTAACGGGAAGCAATAGGGTTGAGCCAAATGTTTGACGAGGTGTCTACTGATGAAGAGAAGATCCGTACCATGACAGTGACGATGAATGACAGAAACTATGTACCAAGCGGTTCTTTGGATCCAGATGCCAGTAGTAGTGAGTTGCTTGAAGAGCCAGAAGAATTACAAAGCAACTACTCATCTGAAGAACAGGAGGAGGGTGAAGATCTAAACGGTATGTTGGAAGAATCCGAATCATCGTAGAAAATAAGAAGAAGAAAGAAGAAAATAGATATTGAAGCAAATGCCACACCAAAAGAAATTTTTGAATGTCTATTTATTCCGCATATACTAGAATATATAGTAAACTGCTCAAACAATTATGGACAGTCACTAGCAAACACGAACAGGCTAAAAACAAGACATAGTCGATTTGCAAGTTTTCAACCAAGTACGACGAAAGAAATAAAAGCTTTTTTTGGGCTGTGTTTGCTTCAAGGCCAAGTTTCAACTACCAATATGCGCCATTATTTTTCATATAAAGATGTGTTTTATTATCATCTGAAATTCCCTTTTGTTATGTCTGCAAGAAGGTTTGAATTGATCTTTAGGGTTTTGTGCTGTTCGGAGTTAAACGTCTTGGACGTCTATCGACGTCATGTTGATAGCTAGGAAAAATTTCATTTAAAAAGTGACAGGACGTCTATTGGCGTCAAATTTCATTTCCCCTCAAAAATACTCAGGATACGGTTTTTTCATATTTATAGAGAATCGGAGATTATTAAAAAGGTTTTTTATGACCGAAATTGCTCAAAAAAGCTTGTGTCATTTTTTGCACATTTTGAGTTTTCCTATTGTCCTTCAACGTGTTAACCTAACTTCTAACCCAACCTCTAACCTAACCTCTAACCTAAGTTTTAACCTGACCTCTAACCCATCGTCTAATCTAATTTCTATCCTAACTTCTAACCCAACCTCTAAGCTAACCTATAACCTAACATCTAACAAGTTTTCTCGCTGACGACTGGTTATAACCAGCTCAATATTATGTTAGTACATGATATTGTGGACTAAGCATAGTCGAAACCCCAATTTTACTTGCATGCCGGGAGATATAAAGGGCTTTCCAATAAGAATGATATGATTTTGAAATGAAATGGCTTAAATTTTTAAATCTTATAATTGTCACTAGTTGTCATTTGCAAGAAGTGTAGTGAACGTTGCTGCTGTAAGAGATAGTATTGCAGAGGTTTCAAATTTATTGATTCCTTGTCGTGCTCAAGAATTAGGTCTCAAATGAACAACAACGATTTGGGTTTACATCCGTATAAAATTGTGTTGCCCCAAAGAACTGGACCATCATAAGCACCGTGACTTTGCTGCTTGGGCTTTAGAGCAACTTGAAACGGATCATAATTTTCGGCAAAAAATTATTTTATCAGATGAAGCTTATTTCTGGATGAGTGAATATGTTAACAAACAAAATTGTCGTTTTTGGAGTGAAAACAATTCATAAGAGATTCACCAGAAGCCCTTGCATTCGCAAAAAGTCACTGGATGGTGTGGTTGGCATTATCGGACCATTTATTTCCAAAACGAAGAAGAACATGCAGTTACAGTGACTAGCCAGCGGTACCGATTATATTAACATATTTAGATGAAATAATTTGGAGGACATGTGGTTTCAACAAGACGGTGCCATATGTCACACTGCTAATACCATTATCGATATATTGCAATAATAGTTTGCTGAAAGGATCATTTCACGAAATGCAACTGTTAGTTGGCTTCCAAGAAGTTGTGACGAACCCTTGATGCATTAAGATTGAACATCGAACGCTGCATTCGTGACATTAGGTTCGAGTTATTCCACAGAATGACCGAAAACTGGGTTCATCGAATTCGCTCTTGTGCACGAAGTTGAAGTGGACATTTAAATGATTCAAAACATATTGTAATAAACTGTACTTCAAAATAATATAAAAAGTTTGGTTGTATCTGAAACAGTTTTTATTTTATTTCATTGTTAAATCATATCGTTCTTATTGGAAAACCCTTTACTTGCCGGGAGAAGTCTATGCCAAGAAAAGTCCATACCGGGAGACGTACGTGCCTGGAGAAATCCGCCGGGAGATGACTTGTTTCGTGCTTTTTAACAGACTATTTCTCCATTCTTAGTCTACACCTTCATAATTAATCTTCTCTTCCTGTTTGTTCAAAGTCTTACAAGCAAATATAAAAAATGAATAACACTAAATTTTAATTTAATTCAGCAGTCTCGGTTTCAAGTAAATTAAATTCCGGAAAATCTCCGAGATTCAAAATTGAGTGTTACAATCTCTTGGTCTTAGAAACAACGTATAGTATCTAAATGCTACTTTCTACTTAATTATTACGGAAAATTTGATGGTAAGAAATTGACGAGCTATCGGATTGAGAATTACTAAGTGTAAGCTTGTAGAAGAAGTAAAATTGTTCTCAATAATGCAAGTAAATAACCAAAAACAAAACATGTCTTAGCTACCCTTGTTTGTCAATACCGTAGACGATTTATGTTTACAGCATAGTTAAACAATTTTTTCTGTGTAGCAAAATTAGTGCTTGGCCAATTAACATAATGAATGTTCTTGTGGTAAGTAACGTCTATTTAAAAAATCTTGGTAATCATCAGGTATAACATAAATGATTGCAAGTTAAAAATTGTTAATTTTGAAAAATTCCAAATAATGACTATTAAGATAATTAAATCAATTTCTGATTTGGGTTTAAGGTTTATGATCTCAAGATCAAAAATTGTTTGGCAAAACATAATTTATGGTTTAATCTATTGGATTTAGTGATACCATGATACTAAAACTTACTTCTGGTTTGAGTCTAAGGTTCATAATCTCAAGATCATTATCATTTTTGCATTGAGCTTTCAGGAGACATCTGTTGTTCAATTTCTTGGAAGTAATGAGACTATGAAAATCAAATTTTTTTCTGGCTGGAGTCTAAAACTTAGACTGATTTAAATAAAGAAGGTTGACTTTCAAGATTTTAATTTGCTCGTTCCACATTTTTGTCGTGACTTCTATGGGCAATTTCAATAACAACAGGAAAAGTTCAGAAGAATCAATCAATGTTTTTGAAATTATAACAGTAACTTTCATACAGGATGGTAATTTTTGAATCAAATACCAGCTGTAAGTTTTATTCAACAGAAATTTCTAGAGCTTTATCTTATTAAGTCTATTATGGATGTCAAGACATTTGAAATGTTTATTTGTTTAACAAGTAAATCTTCTAGTCCTAATAGAGCTCTAGATTTAATTTAAATCCGGATATTAACTCGAACTATATTTTATTGTAACAAACAATAATCTGTTGAAATTGAAATGTACCGGAAAACTCTTAAACAGGCACGTTAATGAAAATTGTGTAGACATATACTGAGTTGCAAATGAATATCGAGAGCGTAATTAAGCCAACCCTCACAGCAAATTAGTTTAAAGTGGGTCGCCTGAGTAATTAGTAACTTCATAATACCAACTTAAATCTGACACAAGTGAAGATTCTTTGTTTTTTAAATCATAAATGAATAGAAAGTAGAAGGGGTTTTCAATCGATTTTCGATTTATTCGAATTTAATTTTTTGCTTTCATTGCTTTTCAGTGGAATAATACCAAGGAAAGATATAGACTTATTTTTGTAAAAAGAAGGATGAATTATTTGGGGCGTAAATTTTGTATGAAAATGAAAAAGTCTAGTTCTTTTTTAGATTCGATATTTCAGTATTTTTTTCTGTGACATTGTGGGTTTTTGAAGATATCATAAAAATAAATATGCACTGTGCGTATGCGATACTAAAAACAATGAGATCCCCTGTTGTTTGCGTCTCAACGGAGTAATGAAAGTAATAGGGTAGAATGACAGAAGTCGTAAAGATCTGAGACCGACGCCAACGCCAACTAAAGCAAGCAAAAAGGTCAGTTTTACGACTAAGAAAAATTTTGCTACTTAGTGTTTCACCAAAATTTCCTCGAAAACTATACAGAATTCATGTTTGAAACGTTGACAATAAAAATAAAACTTTTGCTTTATCATTCTTTCTCGACCTGTAGATTTAGTGACTGTTTAAATAATCCTTTCTCTTCTCTTTAATGATTAGACTAAAAGCTGCTGTTGATGTTGGTAGGTATTATGTCGAAAATGTTTGTGTTATTCGTAATATTGTTAAGTTCTATTCAACGGTTTACATAATAGGAAATTCCTGAAAACAATTAATTTTCCTGAGTACCTGAATTGCCATTTTATTAACAATAGAATTGTCGGATTCTAACAGACTTTAGATAATAAAACAATTTATGGGTCTCATCTAAAACCTTGAGCTTTCTGTTATATGAAGTAGTTAGCGTTGACAGGATTAATTCCATGATAAAAAGTCTAAAATATCGAGGAAATCTGCACACTTAAGAATTTTCCACTCTGTTGCCACTACTTTAGAATTGATTTCTTAGTGAAAAGTACAATCACTTATATACCAACAATATTTGACACTTTCTATATCTCTTGGATTACGTCAGATTCGTAATATGACAACAGGCTATGCCAAGGAGAAATATGATGTGTTAAGACGACAGACATAGGAGGATATTTCAGAAGTATATCGTAAAATATAGATTTTTAAAAAATCTTTCTTTGCTACATATTTTTGATGAATGTTCCAAAGCCGTCTTTATTAAACAGTTTTACACACTTTTCAAAATAATAATAAAATTGGGAGAAAAAAAGATTATATTTCCGTTAAAATACCGACAAGGTCATATTTAGAGATCTTAAAATTCTAAACATTATTAGCAATTCCTTGCTAAGTAAGAAATTATAACGTCTTTTAGAACAGACACCAAAGAAATCTATGCAATGTTAGTATTTATAAAAGTTCATTATAAAAAAAGTTCGATATAAATTGTCAGTATATTATGTAGTCGGCGGCTAACACAGCAAAGTATAGATTGTGGTTTGCTTAATAATAAATAGGTTACAGAAAACAAGGGCAGAAAGTTTTTATCTTACCCGTAAGATCGCAAAATGATTTAAGAAGCAAATTTTTAAATATTTCTGAGCCTCATAAATAAGTACAGAAAACTACCAAAACAGTCTGAACATGATTAGCATGGTAACAATCTTCTAAATTATTACTGAAATTTTTTCCAATTCTGACTTTTGGGCAACCAGCTAAAGAAGGTGCAGTTGATCTTCTGATACTTTCCTACTTACTATTGCTATAGCAAGCAATTATGTTTGCTTTTTATCATTTCGCATTTTTCTTCCACCGTGATATCATAAGTCAGGTTTGCAACAGTTCAAATAAGGCTAAATTTATTTATAAGATTTGTCCACATTTGGGTAGCCGCAACTGTAGATAACTTACAAGAATTCTTTGAAACGCAATAAAAACATTAAAACTCAAGGTAAAAGAAAACTCTGAAACAAAACAACATACTGAACCAAAACAAAGGTACTTGACATATTTGGCCTATGATCCAACTGACTTAATTCCTGACTAGATCAATGAAAACGGGTCTTAATATCAGCATATTATTATTCTGTACATGGCAAAAGTTGATTTTGACAGTCCATTGTTTTTCCCTACTGACTAGCTTTTAATTCAAAACAAATGAGTTTTTGCCAACAAATCTATTGACGATGTGCAAATCATTTTTCTGCCAAGTGAATTTGAAGAAGTGCAGAAAATTACTTGTTTGTGGAACTGTCAATCATCAAATCTCGATGATTTTTAAAATCTCTGTAGGAGCTCAACTGATTCCAGTCATTAACTACAAATTGAGGATTGTTCATAAAGTTTAGCGTTTTGTAAAATAACTATAGTAAGAGCTCATCGAGAAAGCAACCCTGCAGAGTTTTAGAGGTACACAATGTAAATCTTCTATATTTCTAATAATAGCAATTCTCCTAACCAAAACTGAACTTAATTAAAAACCTTGACTTAACACCTAAAGTGAAAATTCTAGATATGTCAGAGATCAATTTTCCATGCTTGTTCTCTGCGTGCAGAGCACACAAGCTGAGCACCGGGAGTTCATGATTCTTTTCAGCTTTGGTAACGGTAGACATTTCGAAACGAAGTTGCAAATATTGTAACCAAAATAGATAGATAAAGCTCAAAAAACGTACTTTATTGTGAATACGCCTAAGTAACAACACAGTCTATACCTCACAGAATCATTTGAGTCATTTCCACTAGATTTTGGCTTTAATTCAAAAAACTCGCAGCCTGTGGGCAGACTACCATTTTCTGTACTGAAGTAGAGGAATGAAAAGTGATAAGTGCATTGTCAAGCGGTTTGTGTCCCTTTTTTGCGCGTGGTCTACAATTCAGAGTGCACAGATCGAAAACCAGGAACACGAAAGATCAATGTGTCGACAGATTCTGTGAGGTATAAACTGCGGTAAAAATAACAAGTACAAAAATACAAAGGAACGTTTTAATTATTCTCAATATCCTAGCAAAGATTTTTACTAACCAATTACTATAAACTTCAAAAACTACGAAAATGGAAATAAACTGCTGAAATAAAATGTTGAGTCACCGAACCCGTAATAAATTGGAAAAAAATCATTTACTTGAGATTAAAACTGTGAATCTCAAAGAAACGTTATAGAAAAATGTCTCTGACAAACACTGCATCGAAATTTAGCTTTTGGGTGATTATCTTTCAGCATCTAAGTATGCATGCCAAATTTCATCGTTCTAACTCGTCTTGCTTCCACTCTACAATCCTTTTTGTAAGATCTGAAAACTCTTTGGAGACTTCATTGGCAATGTGAAAACTTTTTTCGATAGTTATTATGCACAGGACTACTATACGAATGAAAACTCTAAATGGGGTTTTGATATCTAGCAAAAGCCCCCACCTCACACAACTCTTAAATACTCTTATAAAACTAAACTCAAATTTGGTTAGTTTAGAACAATGGCAGAATATCTCCAAAAACAGTTCCTTACTCAAATTTATTAATTCCGGGACTAAATCCTGACCTGCGTCCTCTTTCTTCTACCGGCTACGGAGGGAGGGTGCACAATTGCAGGAAGATGATATAAACACGATCTACAAAAATCAGGGCAAAAGTTTTCGGGTATTTTTCAAAATGGTTATACCCAAAACGGCCTATTTTTGCCCTTAGAAGAAGCGTGCTTTACTGGCAGCGATGGTCAATCGTGGGTACCAACAAATATCATTGATAATTTGGAAAATAAAAGAAAAAAATTTTCTGGTATAAATACCGAGTTCATTTTAGAGCTCTATACAACCAATTGAGTGAAAAAAAAACAACTCCTGGCCATTAGAACTCGTTTATGTCCAAATCTTTAGGTGTTAAGCTGTCCAAGTTTTTCAAAATGGGGTCAACCAGAAGTAAACCAATTTATTTCAACTTTAAAGCTAGTTTCTGACGTCCATGCAAGCAAAACAATGAATTCACTATTAATGTTGTAGTCTATTGTCAAGGAAAAAGTCTGAGTGGAAATTTTAATCGTTTTTGATTAGCATTTGACAGGTGCTGAAGCAAATTCTAGTAGCAATTTAGGAACTCCCATATTATCTATATGAAAATACTATTGGCATTACACAAATCTACTACCAAGTGTGAGTCCAGAATTATAAAATCAAGGTATATGTGAAAATTTAAAAATTACTAAAAAGCAACAAAAGCAAAAGATGAAAATGAAATATGATAAAATACCTTGAAAAAACAAAGACAAAGGTCAGGAAGACAATTGATAATATATACGTAAATCAAATAGTTAAAGCTTGAATAATCTGAGCAATAGGTCGTTGATCAAACATAGCCACTTAAAAAAATCTTAGTACTTGATCAATTCTTTGGTAAATTTCAAATCCTCCTGTTTTTCATTTTGAAAAAAACTAGCAATCTCGTGTTTTTGTCAAAGTTTTTTCATTGTCACTACTTCAAAAGAATCTTGATAAAATATCTTATGTTCAGATAATATCTGCAAAAGAATATCAACCCAAATCGAGTTGAATACAATGTAGTAATAATTATTACAGGAGTTTTAAAAACGTTAAGGTTCTACTCTCTGTGATTATCTAATGATTCATTTTGCATCAAGTTCTGAATCTTCACGTCAATATGTAGCGAGTAAATAGATACTGGCTGGCAGCTGGCAATAGGTACAGATTTCTACACAATAAAGCCTTTGACTGTATAGATTTGGAGTGGGTAAAACGGCAAAGCTAAATTGCTTTGTTAAATTTCTGCTCGAATGTTAGTTTTTGCCGATACGCTTGCCTTTATTCAATTCAAGTCGGCCCCAAGGGCTCAGTTTGTCCATCCTTGCTATAGATATGTTTTATATTTTATTTTCGTATTCTTTCGGATTTTGTAATAATATCCAATGTAAAAAGGTATGAATGTGTTGAAGAATACTTTAAATTGGTTCAGGGATAAGGTTAGAATTGGTAATGACAAAATCCCAAGGTGTTTATAGTAACTACAAAAATTGGCCAAACGAATTCAATCTTTTTCTTTAATGTTCAAACTATTTGCTATGCATGGTGAATACATTTTTCTAAAAACGGAAAATCCCAAATTTTACCGGTAGATTTAAAACAAAGTTTGTGCATCCTTGGTTTATTAAAACTCTTTTTGACATAAAACCATTTATAGAACTATAAAAGTAGATTCATTTGTCAAAAGGCAGTATCAAACTTTAGTTGGAAGCAACCTTGAAAACACGGTCAATGAGATAGATTAGGCTTTAGGTATTTATTTGTTCGTAAAGTCTATGTTGCCTTCTTATAATAAAAAGCTACTAACTGCTAAAAGAAACTGTAAATTGCATTTTTAGAAAAAAAAATACAAATTTGATAACTTAGCTCATATGATTACATTATTAAAATATAAAATAGAATGGAAAAGGTTGCACTAAGGTTTCCGTCTGGTTTGATATCCCGCAGAATCTTTGTTGTTGATTTTTAAACTTCAGTTCCAAGGATTTGTTTTAATATAGAAATCTTAGGCTTTATGTTGATACATTATAGAAGCGCCAACCAATCAAAAAAATTGGACACCAGATGTACTTAAAATCTGAGGGTTGAAACCGAGTGTGTTTAGAAAGTATCCAAGAGCACGGAAAGCGTTTTTCCAATTTTATACTTTAATAAAATCTAAATTTAGAAATTCACTTCTAAATTGAAAAGCTGCGCTCAAATTTTGCTAAAATCCAAGACTATTAAAACAAGATTTTAAAAATACCTAAAATATCGAAAACACAAAATATAAAAAATCTCATGAAAAATAAAAGCAGAATTTCCTTTTTAGAAGAAAAAGCAACAACCTGCTATTTAATATTCCTTTAAAGTGCCGTCTGTTGCAAGCTACATAGTCAAAGATCAATTCTCTACGAACATTTATTTTATGTCAAGCAGAAAAGGGTGCGTTTCATTATAAGTTCACCTACTTGTGCGAGCAGGATTCGCTTTCAACGGTTTTTATGATATAAAGACCCTTTTTTCAGTAAAATTAGAAAATACACTTTTTTATTAAAAAAAAAACGTTACTTTCTTTTTCCAAATAAAATTTTTTAATTTATTTTTTCCTGTTAACATTTAGTACTGAAAAAGAAAATCAAAAGGAAACTGTTCGAAAATGACAACATCATAAATTAATATATGAGCTAACCCGAGGGTGTTCATAAAATTGGAGTGTATTATATAAATGTTTCCACTTCGAAAGAATTGCCTATTAAAAACGTGAAGCTTTTAAAAGATTATTATTAGTTACCTGTTCCTCCGCCTGCATGGTAATGAAGTCCCATTTATTTGCCAAGTTTTTTCTTAAATTTCCCAATGCCTCTAGTTCGTAATCTTCTAAACCATGGCGCTGCTTATTCCTTAGCGTTCTTTTTGCTAAATATATGGCATATTCCACATTATCCGGCGGTCTGTTCTGCCATGGCCAATAATATGGAGACTGAAAATTTACAAATTGATTAATGTTTGAAATACAATATTCAACATGTTGAAAGTAAAACAACTTATTAACCCTCGGTTTCACCAATCCGTTTAGTTAGAGATTATCTTGAATACGTTAAACATTCTTCTACTTGAAAACTTGACAATTTATTTTACATATAGTTTGTCATCTCCAGTTAAAAGGTTTGGCAAAACTGCAAATGAGCCGAACTGGTTATACGTTCTTAAAAGGAAGAAAACAAGATAGACGAGAATAAAACTAATAAAGTTCTTTTTAACGTTTGATAAGCTAGAAACAGTAGTCTGGGTCTATAGGCAAAATTCTTAGTCTTTTTAAGTCAATTTTTGAATTTTTAATAAATTCTACCAAAGTGGATTTTCTATAATTCCGCAATGGAAAATCAACTCTGCATTAAAATCGCATACAACAAGCTAGATAGTTCTTCCCTTTAGTAGTCTTTTCCCTTGTGCGCGAGTATGTTTCTATTTGTAAGTGTAAATTTAAATGCTGTTTTGATTCCCTGGTGCGCTCTTCCGTGGTGGGATTAGTGTCAAATTTGGGTTTATTTTGTGTGCCAATAAAATCGACTGCTGTGGTTAGAAATCGATATGTCAATTACGCATCTGCTATTTACAGACATGTGGAAATCAAAAATAATATAAATAATAATAAATAAATAAGATGAGTTGCGGAAACACCGATAACGTACTGGAATTTCAATATTTGATTAGTTAGATTAATGATCTTATGATTTAAGTTAATAATTACAACTTTGTATATGAGACTGATAAATAACGTTCAGTGGAGTTTTAGCATGTTAGTTAAAACAGTTGTGCATACTTCTGTGTAAACAGAGACCTCGCCTAAACATGCGGATTATATCTCAGTTTTGTTTTTAGTTTATTGTTAGTACATTGGTTTTTTGAGTTAGGTTTTCGGAACGTTGCTTGGTGATATAGGTGAATACCATAACACAAATCTTTACGGAATTAATTAACTGACGCTCACTGACTAAACAGAATTTTGCAGAAATTTGTATAGAATTCGTTTGAACCCTCCCGTCTCCGACTTTAAAGCTAGTCTTTGTGTAAAGGCTAAATTAATAAGTTGCTATTCTATCTGGACCACAACAAATTGTTAAACTTCAAGCTGAAACCTACTCCGATTGATTTATAAAAGAAAGAAGAATACTTACTAAAATGGCAGAAGACACTTTTAAAGATAGAATTTCTGTAGAGCACAGGTAAATAGTACATACGAGTTATCTATCTCACACATGACCAAAAGAATTCCCTCCACAGAAAATACTTAAAAGTTATTGAAATCTTGCTAAATCTTTCAAAAACTCAGCTAGATTTAACTTTTGTTGCTCTACATAGTCGAAGCAATGTGTCCCTGCCATGTTTAATTTCTAACTAGTCAGAGCAAATCTAAGGTATGGTTATAAAGATCATCTATAGCCTCTACACAGTCTGTAATAGAAGCTATTCCTGTGATCTTCTCTTATCCGCTGATACCACTAGTAAGAGCACTAAAAAGAAGAAACTGAATGGCTTTAATGTGTCCCATTTCTTTGATGTCACACTACCATGAAAACTATTAAATACCTGAGAATAATCCTATATATGATACTTTGTCTTGGAAGAAACGTTTTGGAAGGCAATTTCAAAGGTCCATTTTATCTTATTGCCTGGAGATTTTTTACCTTTGGCATAAATAGAGTCTAGACCCTAAACCCTAAAACCCCATATGCCATATGCTTGCTTTGTTTGATGCCCCGAGATTCAGTGAGTCTTTAATAAGAAACGGCTGGATCAAGTGCAGAAGCCCTCTTGTCTAGGCACCCCAAAAGTTATTTACATCTCTTCTGCTGCCGCACTGGAAGTGCTTCTGCATATAAAATTTAATACAGGTTATAGCGCAATAGCTAGTGGCCAGGAAAGGGATATAAAGGCGGACAGCCTCAGATCTCTAACCTAAATGAGAACTGATCCGCTCCTTAAAGCGATGGATGACTACATTTCTTTAATCTACACGTCTCTTAATTGCTACATCATTAGTACACCAGCAAAAGAATCTTGAATTCAATGTTTTAAGCTATCAGCCCTACAATGTCTCGTCTAGTTCTCAAACAGAATGTGAATTAAGAAAAGACTCAATGGAAAGTAAAACTCTTGTTCTCCCCTATGGATATGCAATAGTGTCTCAGTCAGAAGTTTTTGCTATTCTGGTTTGCTTACATAAGTGATTTTGCAGAGAGTACGCAAATATGTACTGATAGGCAAGCAGTTCTACACGTTTGAAAGCTACACTGTTTGATCCTGTAGATACCTTATTCCTTGACCGTTTTGAGTCAGAGAAATTAGGTGACTCTTATCTGCGTTCCAGGATTTTGTAGCATACAAGCAAAAGAGCGAACTGAAACTTTGACCAGGAAGACAGCTACCATCCATTTTTCCTGGACCTGGTCTCCCATTAAGCTGTACAACTGCTCGGACCTTTAGAAATTCTAAATGCAGTGAATTAACTAACACAGTGGGCCGTAGGAAGGCAAGGCTAATAATAAAAGAAATTTTCTATAATATCACGAGCTTCTTGCTTAAGATGAGCAGAGGAAACTTGAGAATTGTACCGACTTACATATAGGCAGTGCAGTATTGTTTCTATTATTATTAGAAAAAGTATAGAGAGAGCCAAGAAATGTCTTTCGATAATATTGCAGAAGCACGGAGAAACCAATAACAAAGTCTGTAAATATGTATAAATTTGTACAATGAGTCTTAGGGCACGAGTGTATTTTTCTCAGGCAGCCCTTATCAACTTCGGATTTCTTTTCATACCACTAAAGCACCATCATTGAACACATACCTACAAATGTCACTGCTCTTGCCAAAGATTTAGATTTTGAGTATCCCAGGTTTTGGTGAATGATGAAGATTGCAGTCATCATAGACGATTTAATTCAAATTGAAATTTTCAAATAGCAACTCATAAGTTATAAATCTTCAACCGATTCTTTAAATACGTTTGCAAATCTCTGTCTAATCTCTATTCTATTTCCTTTTGTCAAAGAAGGGTTATGAAAAAGATTTAGAATCGATTTTCTGTGTAGAAACAGCCAAATGTCTAGATTGTTGAAGAATATCTAAGAATACGATTTTTACCTTTAACCTGCTCTAAAAGAGTTGGTAGTGTTCAAAAAGGAATGGAACAGAGGTTAAATCCCAAAAGAGTTTCTGAAGATATCAGCTTGAATTTCACAAGCTGTTGTCTAACATGGATGTTTAGGTATCGAATATATCTAGAAGTTTCTGGACATGTCGACAAGCTAGTGAAGTATAGCTGAACAATAGCCTACAATCAGCGATTTTTATCATTACCTTTCCATTGCTTAATGGAAATTTGTATCTCTTCAATGTTCTTATGGAGCAAATGTCTACGTAAATTTGCTCAATAATTCTAAAATTGATTTAGCTTTTTATTTGTATCGCTTTGCAAGATAGTGAAGTATAGCTGAACAATGACCTACAAT